>CAEFZX010027022.1:0-30279 GCA_903066825.1 Alfaro cultratus
CTTCTTAAACAGACTAACGTCTTTTCCACGACCACAGGATGTGTCTTTTGCCATGGTTGTTTAAGAAATGAGGAGTTACTCAGTGCATCAGCTGGGGTTAAATAACTTGTTGCCAGCTGAAAGATAATCGCCTATGCAGTAATTATCCAATAGGAGGCTTGTACCTATTTGCTTAGTTAAATCCAGGTGGCGACTTTTATTTTGGCCAGGCAGTGTATTTTCCACACACAAAACAGAGCAGTTCTTGCGTGTAAATCGAAATTAAAAACAAGATGTTCCATTGGCTTTTTACGTGATTATTATCCAAACATTAATCAGAGGAAGCTTTACTATTGTGGTTTTCAAACACAAAAAATAAAGCAAAGTTGACATCGATAGCAATATTACATTTTTCCCCCCACATGACTTACATTTTATGCACAAAATAAACAACTTTCCAACCCCATGTAGCATGTAGCAGTTCTGCAGCGCCAGCTAGCGCTACGATGCTAATATTATCGCTGCAAAACTGTTAGCTTGAACATAAGCAGGAGTGATGAGTGAAATCAGGTTTTCGCTGTTATTTTTTTTATTTCTGTCATATTTTATAGCAACAAAATATTTTTAAACAACCAGTTCTGAAGCTGCTAGTAGCAGCTAGCTTTGATGCTAATATTAGCTTGTATGTAAACCGGAATGATAAATAATGACTCGAATTTTAGTTGTGTTGTTGTTTAACTTCTATCCTGCTCTAACCCAGAGCAACAACATAAAGATTCTGTGTAGATGTTTTAACTAAATGACAATCTGAGCTTTAAATGACCTTTTGTCACTTCCTGTTGTGGCTAGCAGTGCTAACGCTAGTTTATGCTTAATAATAAGCTGTAGTTTGGCTTCAGTTCTGCAAGAGTCACAGATGACGTATAAGTTTTATCTGAATGTGTAAAATATTTTGAGTTTTCAGTGTTTTTATAGAAACTCTTTCCTGAGTCAAGCCGTTTTGTCCTGCAGCTACAAAAATGGTCACTGAAGCCTTCAGTTCCCAATACTTTGCTTATTATTTAAATTTGGGATCTATGTAATACCTAATGGTTAAAAATGAGGAAACTTTTGCCAAAATGTCATACGGCTGTGATCAGACTGAGCGTCATCCAAGTTCAGAATTACTGAACAAATAATGAATCATAAGGTTTTAGAGTCACAATGCTTTCAACAGCTTTGCAGGTTGTAACACAGACTGAGTTACCCAACATTAATCTTTTCTGTTTTTTCTGCTCAGAGTGAGAGTTGTGTCCTTACCGGCTATAACAGGCTGTTCCTGCAGTTCATGTTGGGGCCTTTAGACCTCATCTGCTCCTGAACAGACCCTGACTGTTGCAAAAAACAACAAAAAAACATTTAAGGAGACACACAGCACATTAAACAATCCTCACAGGAATGGATAAGGATAAAAAAAAAAAAGAGAAAACTAATTATTTTAGAAAACAAGTTAGATAATGCATGTTAGTATATAATAAAAATTTATAAATTGGTAAGATAAAATATATTAACTCCTTAAAAGCAAATTGAACACTTAATGGACCAAACAAACTTATTCAACTTGCAAACTTTTTATCAAAAGAAAATATACATATATTATTTAGAAGTTAATTTTAGAGATAAACGAATAAACAAACACGTTTAATTTATTAAAAATAATCATTCATTTAATTATTCATCATGAATATATTACACATAGCAAGAATGCAACAAGTGGTTTCTGGATGGAAAGCCAAAAATAAAACACTTGTCTTTTCCAGCAGCCATTGTACAGCACTGACCAAAAGTGTTGGAGTTCCACTTGGGTTGCTAGGTAACAGTGAACTGCACTGCAAAAACACTAAATCTTACCAAGCAATTTTGCTCTAGTTTCTAGTGCAAATAGTTTAGCAAACATGAAATAAGACAAATTAACTTAAAAGTAGCTTTTTAGCAAGATATAGAAACTTGTTTTAAGTAAATAATTCCTTATAAATCAATGAAAAAGTTCCAGTTCAATTGGTAGATAATTTAACTTATAACAAGACATTTTTCTCACATTAAAGTTAATTTATCTTTTAATAGAACTAGAACTTTTTCATTAATATTAAGGAATTATTTACTTAAAACAAGCCTCTATATCTTGCTGAAAAGTTTGTGTTATTTCAAATGTAATAAAATATTTGCACTTGGAACTAGAGCAAAATTACTTGGTAGGATTTTATGTTTTTGCAGTGTGCAAGTCAATTCTGACTTAACATTCAAGAGATTTTTGAAACGGCTCATTTTCCCAACACCAAAAAAACATTAATTTATGTCAAAAAATGGCTGGTAGGTTTTTAAGGGCTTGGTCTGTTTTTAGAAGCAGTGGAGACCAAAATGGAAGTATAAAAAAGTTAATTTTGCTAACAGAAATCCCCTTTAAGTAAGCTCCAGGTGGAAAAACTCGGTCATTAGTTTGATGTATTCTTGCATTTACACCAAACGACACTGGAGCAGGATTTCTAGGCTGGTCCAGAACAACCTCAGTGGCTGCCAGAGTGGAGGCAGATTTCCACATGCCAGATGTAAGACAGAAAAGCCAAAATAGAAGCAGGAAGGATGCAGTGCCACAAGACACTTCCTGACACCCTCACACAGAGAGCCTCTGTCCTCATGCTGGACTGAAGCCTGGCCATCTCTGTTTGCTGCACAGATTTACTTTTACTTTCTCTCCTGAGTTACAGTCACGTAAACCGTAGAGGTCAGGGTTCAGATTAAAGCGGTGCCATCTCACCGGCTGCAGGCCGTCTCCCATCTCCCCGGAGCCGATGTGCGTTAGGTGGATGAAGTTTGTGGGCGCGCCGATCATGCTACGGTCGATCTTCCTCCTGTTCTTCTTCTGCAGAGACAAAGATTTTTAACTTTAGATAAACAGTCATTCTGTCCTGAACAGTGGATCTGAAGGAGAACGGACATTATGGTTGAATGTAATTAAAGACAGGATAATAGGCTTTTAACTGAAAACAACAGGTTAAAAGGAAATAGACAACGTGGACAGATGGTGCGCCTGCAAAAACTCAAAATCTAACCAAGTAGTTTTGGCCTAGTTTCTACCACAAACATTGTAGTACACTTGAAACAAGACTAAACTGACTTACAAGTAAATTATTCCTTAATATTCATTAATAAAAAAAGTACTAGTTCCCTGCGCGTTACCTAGCAACGCCAGTCATGCCCAGCCCGTTACCTAGCAACCAAATTCTAGTTCCACTTACAGATTATTTCACTTATAACATGGGAAAATGTCGTTACAAATGAAATAATCTGTAAGTGGAACTAGAATTTGGTTGCTAGGTAACGGGCTAAGCATGGCTGCCATTGCTAGGTAACAGCACAGTGTCAACTTTTTTTTAAAATTAATATTAAGAAATTTTTGTCTTAAAACAAGTTCATATCTTGCTTAAAGGTGATTCGTAAGTTATTTTATCTCAAGTGTATTAAAATATTTCCAGTAGAAACAAAACCAAACATACTTGGTGTGATTTTAGATTTTTGCAGTGCATGTTTCTTTTAGGTCTTAATGGACATAGCAGTTTTATTCTATGTGCCTTTTTGTCATCGCTCTGTTTCATTTTGTCTCTTTTCTTTTTATATCTCAATTTTTAATGTCTATGATATTTTTGTTTTCTCTGCATTTATTTAATACTCACTCTTCTCTAAAATTGTGTGTTTTTGCAGTGCAACATAAAATGTTTCATTATGGAAGTCAAGCAAAATTAAACTAAAAATATTTTGTATTTTCAGATTTTAGAACAAATGAATAAAAGAATTTTGGTAGAAAAAATAAATTTGCTATAAACTAATAAAAAATTAAGAAAGATACTTATATATTATATATTTTTATATAAAGATTTTGCATAAGTATTTAGAGAAAAGCTCTTGTTTGTTGTTGCATTAATAATCAAAAACATTTCCTTATTGGTTTTTAAGAGCCACATGTGGCTCTGGAGCAACAGGTGCACTGCAAAAACACAAAATCTTACCAAGTATTTTAGTCCAGTTTGTAGTGCAATTATCTTAATACACTTGAAATAAAAACAAAAAAACAACTAACTTATAAAAAGGTTTTCAGCAATTTAGGAGATTAAGTCAAGGATTTCTTAATATTGATATAAAATACATATTTCAAGTGTATTAAAATACTTGTACTAGAAATTAGACCAAAATTACTTGGTAAGATTTTTTGCAGTGTGGCAGACCACTGCCTGCCCTAATGTGACGATTCTGGTGTTGAAATACTTTCAGATCTTTCTTATGCGTCTCTTTTGTTCCTCCGATGGTCTGTCTTTGATGTGTCTCCACATGTCCACATACTCTCAGTCTCAAATCACCACATTGAATCATGTAGGAACAACAAAACGTGACGCAACAGACGGAGAAAAAGGAAAAACCCAGAGGAACCACGAGGCCTCCACAATAAAACAGGAACTACAACAGATTTTACTACAGAAATTACATCCAACACCTGGAATTAGGTTTTAATTTAAGGCTCCTTCAGAGTTCAGCTCCTTCTGGTGCATTCAGGGACACTCGGAGCTCTGGGAATCAGCCAATGAAACCCCTCATTAAAACCTCGTTCGCCTCCCGAAGTCCAGTAAACCCCGCTGTGTGGAAACACATCCAAGCCGCAATCAAAACCATTTAGATGTGATTTAAGAGGCTTATGCTCGGGATTATCCAGAGCCTTTATGTAACACAGCAGAGCTAAAAGTGACGGGTGAACACAAGCGAGACGATGAACCCTAAAGATCACACAAAGCCTGGAGTGTAGGAGAGACGCTGGGATAAGTTCAGACAATATATGTTTAAAAAATAATGTGCAGATACACTGATCATAAACTGGTTTATCAATGCTTAAGAAGAGATTCAAGAGGAAACAATCTGAAGAAAAAAACGGCTGAGAAAATAGAAAAATGCATAAGAAAGATCAGGGCTGAAGGGGCTTGGATCCTGTTTTAACTTCTGCTTTTATAGTATTTTATCATTTACTTTAATGGTGATATTAAGGGGCAGTATTATGTCTTTCCTGCCACATACGACCATTTTGTAGCACAATCAAGTAACTATGTTACCCTCAGTTGTTATAAAACTAATTTGACTTAAATGAAATTTGACTTTGTAATTTAATGCAATGAAATTGGGCCTCTGTCTCTTTAAAAACTCCTGCTCTTCCTGAAACTCAGCCTTCAGGAAGTCGTTTCTCTGTTAGCCCTTTAACAAAGTCTTTACCAGCGTTACACTGACAACAAGCTCGTTTAATGAGCTCAGCAGTCCCACCAGGTGCTTGCTAATTGCTGCTGGCTAGTCTGAAGGAGCTGAGTGGGGGAGGACAGCTCTGGGAGGCGGAAGCTGCGACTCGAAGGTGGAGCTAGGTCCACCTGAATGGTTGCCATGGAGACCAAAGGATTTCTCAGACATGTATTAAAGAAGCGACGCTGCAGGTATGTTTTTGAGGAGGAAATAACATGATGTAAAGCTCTTACATAACGCTGCCCCTTTAATTTCGTTAGCGGTTCCAAATGTTTGAAGAAAACGCAGCTACAGGGGAAAATCTCTGAGATGGAGAGTCAGACCACACACTGCCGTGGCTTCCTGCGTTCAGCCAGCTGGGAGTGACTCACCGCTCGGCCTACACGCGTCCTCCTCCACAGCTACAGCTGCCACCATGGCAACAGTAATTAAAAAAAAGCAACCGGGCAGCGCTGATGGACAAACTGGAAGGAATTTGACTCTTAATTTCATCAGGACATGTGAGTAGGGTTGAGGTGTTGCAACAGCGAGGAGCTGCAACCTTTAGCTCAACAATTACACAAACTCTCCTTACTTCGGTGAAGCTCTCTGTTTTAGATTTACTTGTGGTCATTTAGCAAAACCTTGGGATTGCTCACACAGCTACGACTTTGCCAGATTTTAATGGCAGCAGTATGCTTTAAGATTCAACAAACTGAGGCCTAATCTAATCCTGGAGCAGTTTATGTTACGCAACTCAGAGTCTGCCGCAATTAAAGTGGAGCGGCAGGAAAAACGTCTCTCCTGGCAACCTTTGTGTTGGGCTGATAAACAGCTGCTTCTTCTTCATCCCAAACATCATCATCATGTAATCTGAGTCACCAACATCAAAGGAACAAGATGGAATTTCAAAATAAAAGCACGTCACCGACATTTGGAGCTGATCCTGGTCCTATGTTATGTTTTAACTCCATCAGCTGTTCAACCAACAAATAGTGTTGACGCAGGAAACTTCACTGCCTATAACAGCTAACAGAGCATCACTATGATCAGGTTCCCTATTATGAGTCAGTTACCAATTTTACCAACCACAGAAAGGTAAAAACAATTAAAATCACAAAATGTGGGGTGCAAATCGCAATAAAACCCACCAATAATATTACAAAGTGAAACTAAATAATTTAGAAAGCAACGCAAAACAAGAAAGTACAGTGAAAATTAAAATAAATACAGAAAAAAACAAAAATATATTATTAAAGACTCCAAAAATGAAAATATAAAAGGGAAAGACACAAAACTGAAACAAAAAAACAAACAAAAAGAGTCGTTTAAGAGTAAGAAAGACATATACACTGCAAAAACACAAAATCCTACCAAGTAATTTGTATCTACCTTCTAGTGCAAATTTATTAAGACAAAAACTAACTTACAAGTAACTTTTTAGCAACATATAGGTTGCTAAAAAGCAACGTTTTTTAAAGTAAATATTTCCTGGTTACACTGACAGTCAACTAGCACTGTGCCGTTGCCTAGCAACCCCAGCCAAGCTTAGCCCGTCACCTAGCAACCAGTTCTAGTTCCACTGGCAGATTATTTCACTTATAACAAGACATTTTCCCATGTTATAAATGAAATAATCTGTACTTTTTCATCAAGATTAAATAATTATTCACTCTCTAAAAGTCACTTATAAGTTTGTTTTGTCTTTTTTCAAGTGTGTAAAGATATTTGCATTAAAAACTAGAGAAAAAAACAGCTGAAAATGTAATTAGAGGCAATTAAAAGTGCTTGAAATGATAAACACAGACAATCATATTTTTTCTCATGTCTGATAACACATTAATTTCTTGTACATTATTTTCTGGAACAGCTGCAGTTTTACCGTCCAGATCCTGGAAGACAAACTGCTTTGTTTGGTTCCAGAGTGAAGTCCCTACTGGCTGCTGTGTGTCTCAGTGTGTTTGTTAAAGGTGTATTGTTGCAGCGGTACAATGGAACAAACAGAAAACTCTAAAAATACAGGCGGAGGAAGGAGGGAGGAGGTCCCTGGAGAGAACCAGAGCAGAGCAGAACTTCCTCCCAGCGTACCCTGGTCTGTACGCTCAATGTGGTGGGGTTTCACACCCATAGTGCCAGGGGCCCACACTAACTCTGTTAGCTATTTAACACGTTAAACATTACAGTTCAGGTGGGACATTCACATACACTCGCCATGGGGATAGCTGTTAGAAAATCATATTTAATTTCCCTTTGGGATTGATAAAGTATTTTGAATTTTAATGATTTAGGTTGTTGTCACACCTGATAGTCCAGTAGACTGGGTTCGATTGGGAATAAAGGTTACAACATTTATTACTTTTTCATTTGGTGCGGTTCAGTTTCACAGCAGACTTTGTCAAACAAACCAAATACTTTGCAAAACGTGTTCCCCTCCTTGCCTGTGGTGGCGCTGCAACAAGAACCACTGAAGGAAACGACATGAAAACTAAAGAAGAAGACACTGAGCGCAACTTACTTTTTCCACAAAGTGGAAAACTGTCAGACTTTAGCAGTTGTAGGATTTTTCTTTTGTCTTTGGTAAAAGACTATGATCAGTTTCTTCCACTAGCTCCAGACTAGCGTGTTTGTTTTGATTGTATTTACCCAGAAATCCCTGCGCTATAATCCGCTTCCTGTCTTTTGAGCGGTCTCCAGTCCGCTTTCCATTCACATTTGCATTGGAATCACACCAGAGTTCACTTTAATTGAACCAAGACCTTGATTTTTAGTCGGACCAGGGTTAGCTTTGTTGGTCCACATCAGAGTTTGATTACACATTCACACCTCTTCAAACGAACCGGACTTTCTTGAGTTCAATTAGAGCGGATTAAACAGGGCTGGTGTGAATGCACCCTTAGCCAAAAAGTAATTTTACAAGGTGAAACCTGCACAAAATACATCTTTAATCGATTCAAAACTAAAACTGAGTAGACACATTTTCATTTATTGTGGATTCTGTGTCAGGCTGCACTTTGGTGCATTTAGTATCACTGTTGCAGCAAGAAGGTCCTGAGTTTGAATCTTCTGCATGGAGTTTGTTCTCAATGTGAATGCATGAGTTCTCTCCTGGTATTCCAACTTCTTCCCCCACAGTCCCAGGTTAATAAATTACTCTAACATGCTCTTATACGGCAAAAACACGAACTCTTCCTAGTTATTTCTTGTCAAGTTTGCAGATCAGATATTTTAGTACTTAGTAAAATGAGACAAAACTAACTTACAAGAAAAGTTTCAGCAAGATGTAGACTTAGATCAGCAAGATCTAAGTCGATAATATCGATTTTTTTAAAGTTCTAGTTCCACTTGCAGATTATGTCACTTATAACATGGGCAAATATTATTAGTGAAATGTTATTTCACATTTTATAATGTGAAATAACATTTCATGTTTCCCACTTATAACATGGGCAAATGTTATAAGAGAAAGAATCTGCCGAAGGAACAAGAATTTGGTTGCTAGGTGACGGGCTGAGCTTGACTGGGGTTGCTAGGTAACGCCGCAGTCTCCGTTTATTGTGAAATAAGTGAAATAATGGGGCGTGCTGTGGTGGCGCAGTGGTTTAGCACACCCCACGCTTGGAGGCCTCAGTCCTCAACGCGGACGTCGCGGGTTCGAGTCCCGGCAACCCCTGCCGCACGTCCTCCCCCCTCCCCCTTCCTGTCAGCCTACTGTTGTGGGAAATGCGAGCCACTAGCGCCGCAAAAAACTCTTCGGAGAAAAAAAAAAAAGTGAAATAATCTGCCAGTGGAGCTAGTACTTTTTATAAATACTGAAGAATTATTGACTTCAAACAAGTTCCTATATATGATGGCAAGTTACTTGTAAGTTAATTTTGTCTTATTTCAAGAGTAATAAGATATTTGAACTAGAAACTGGACTAAAAATAGTTAAATGAATTTAATTGCTCAATCAAACCATTATTAACCCAATTTTAGTGCGACATTGATGCCAATAAAGCATGAAATTTGAATGAATGGAACCTGAATCGTAATCAAGTTAATAAACATCAGAAGCTAAATATTTTCCACCCGTAGAATAAACTGGTCTGTTAGTACTACTGTATGCTGTTTTGGCAGGAAGTTTGAAAAGGGGGAACTGAGAGTCTGGTTCTGTTTTTGTTTTCTCATCATGAGGACACATCTGCAATATGTTGGAACAAATCCAGTCGCCAGGCTTTCGGTTTGAACTTCGTTTAGGTGAATCAACAGTCAGTGCTCAGGTTAATGCTTTAGCATCAAAACTTTCTCCCTTCTCATTAAGTTCACAAATATTTATTCACACACAGGCTGAAAATGCACATTTAAGACGTATCATATCATAAACAAACCTTATATTATGTGATTGGAGAAATTAGAAAAATGTAAATAAGCTAACTATTTACTAATGCAACTATAATTTTGCCCAAATCATCTCTTTTTCTGACTGCTTTTTTTCTTCTTCTGTGGAACGTAAATCCAAATTATTTGTGGAAAATTCACCTATTTCAGTTTTTTATAAAATATTCTTAAAAATAACACAATGTGCAAAGCTACTGGAGACACCATTGGCTGTTTCTTTTCCTGGGTGCTAACTGGTTGAACTGCAACAGCAGAAATAATAGCGAACATAGTTAGCTTCTAGTGCTAACCAGTTCAGTTTCCACCATGTGTGTTAATGGATATTAAGGTCTATTTTGTGTTTGAACTATTGAGATAGGTAGTTATAAGTGTTTTGGGGGAATTTCAAGTATTGTTATATTAGCAATTAGCTTCATTAGCAACATTAGCATTCCCTGTGAGTATTCCCAGTAGAGTCAGCAAACTCTTACACTTTCTTTCAAGACTGCCAGGATTTCCTAATCCAGAATAATCTGATAGCCAGAAGTAGATTCCTCAAAACGATAAAAAAGAACAACTTTGTTTCAGCAGATTCAGATTCCTGTCACTTCAGGCCGACGTGACCCTGCTGACAGAAAGTTATTTACAATCTTGTTTCCCCTCAGAGAACTAAAAATAGTCTTTTTCAAAATTTACACACCCAAGAGTTTCAGGTCTGACCCAGTTATGCATAAAATCAGCTGATTCCAGGCACCAGACAATTTCTCAGTGCATCTTCAGTTAATAAAGTATCAATTTAATAAAATAAATCCAACGGGTTAATGGTAAATTATTTTAGGTTAACCATTGAGTTGATCAAATATCCAGGGCTTTCACTGTTTTTATATCATCAGACGTTCTTGAAAAATTGTTTTCCTTTGCAGTTTTGCTATGGAAAACACTTTTTAAAGTTACACTGTAAAAAATGAACAGCAGTAATTTGGTTTGGTTTAATCAAAATGTGAATATTTATCTTTCAAAGTCATATTTTCCTCCATGCTATTGACACATTTACAAATGTGGGAGTGACAAACTGAATATTTAATTCACAAGCAAACATTTGGGAATTAAATATTCACAAACATTTAATTTGTAAATACAAAAAAATGATAAAGTAGTTATTTTCTAAAACTAAATATTTTCTAACAAAATATTCATTTCCTAAGTACATGTTTAAATGGGAGATAAATATTTAGTTTTCAAACTAAAGATTTAACTACAAATTAAATATTTATTTTTCTAAATAAATATTTATTTGACACAAAGCAATTAATTTCCAAGCTAAATGTTTAATTTTCAACTAAACATTTAGTTATGAATACTAGATATTCACAAATTAAATATTTTTTGAACTTATTATTTTCTAAATAAATGTTTAGTTTTCAAACTAAATACTTAACTCCAAAATATTCATTTTCTAACTAAATATTTAATTTTAAAAATAAATATTTAGTTAAGACCTAAACATTTATTTGTGAACTAAACATTTAGCTTTCTAACTGAATATTTAATTTGAATCCTAAATACTGTATATAGTTTGCGAAATTAAATATTTAGCTTTAGCGCTAAAGCTAAAAAGTTAGCTATTAAAATTTTCAGTTTTTAAACTAAATATTTAGCTTGCAAATTAAATATAGGAACTCTAGGATTTATATATGAACACCCACATATTTATTCTCTATGACAGACTACTTAAACCAAATTTATTCTGTTAATTTTTTACGGTGCAACTTTAAAATGGGTTCCCAGGTGGATCAGAACCAGAGGTGTTCGTTTCTCACCGGAGGAGGCTTGGCTACAACGCAGCAGCCCATCTTGTGCCAGAAGTCGCTCATGCCGACGGTCTGCCTGTCCAGCAGCTGGCCGTTGCTCTCTGCTGCCGCCCTGCAGGCCCGAGAAGGAACTGCAGTCTGTGGGTAATCCTGGGGCATCCAGACAAAAAGTCACGCAAATGTAGACAGTCAGAGGGTAAAACCGCAAACCCCCCCCCCACCGTAGATTAAAAAAATAAAAATAAAAATCTGCAGGTGGCTTCAGGGGTTCAGATGGGAGAAAAGAAAATCAGGATATCCACAAAAAAATCCTCACAGGCAGAAAATTTAAATTAAAATTTAATCCTCAGAAGATTCAAACGTTGGAATCCAAATGTCCTGCGAAGACAGAAATAAAAAACCATTACAAACTTTTTCTATATTCAGAACATTAAATAATTTTAATCGTTATAAATTTAATCCTCTGGTTGTGTAAATTCGTCTTTGGCAGCCAAACTGAAAGTTGCTCCTTTCATTTATCACATTATTCGCCTTTCAGTGCCTCAGCGACCAGGAATTATTTAAATGCCTCTGCTGTTGTCCACCTCAAAGACTCAAACAGCCTCAAGTTTCTAAATTACCACAATCAATCTGCAATCTTTAAATTGCTCCACATTCGTGAGGCAACGCGCTAACGGCTTGATTTAGCTTCCTAAAACAACTAGACCTTTATCTAACCTTCAGTTATTTTCTTTAAAAACCACCTCAAATCAAAGCCACAATGCAGAGCAGAGCTGCAGATTCATGAAGCCACCAAATAAGGCGAAACTCTCGGCGTATGTGATTACATTTTTTAGATGCTTAAATAGCACTTATGGTCCAGAAATCACCACTTTTCCAGGAGAAATCCTTAAACATGAGCAAAGTCTTCTGAAAACGTCGAGGCATGGGAACCAAACCCTGGGAGACGTCAACATTAAGCGTGACTAAACATTAGGTGTGGTCCAAACAGTAACACAAGCAACAGGCAACGCACCAGGAGCTGCAGAGATCACTAATCCAGCAAACATTCAGGAACTGAAATTACCCCAAAATCACACATCATGTTTATTAAAATTAAAATATTAAACTCTTTTCTTTGTTCTTTGATCAGATTCTGAAACTGTGGATGCTAAACTTTACAACATGGAAATAAAAAAAAAGAAATTATTCTTAAACTACCAAGTGTTATGTGCATTAATTACATTTACGGCTATTTGTAACTTAGAAGCACAACAATAGAAAATAGAGCTGAGATGCTTTGGCAACCATTAACCATAATCCACTCAGTTCTATGTACTTATCCATTTAATTTTAATTAATTTAAATTTAATAAAAGTAAAAGTAGGTGTGAGTAGCAGATCACACCTCTAAGGACCAGTTTACGCAGCTTATCTGCAACAAAAAATACATTAGGTTTTATTTGCTCTTTAAACCAAATAAGCAAGAATATTCTACTATAACCAACAGGGAAATTGTTTGCAGTACCTGCTGTTCAACCCAAAGAGGGCAGCACTGAGCCAGTTTGAGTCTAAACATTACGAAAATAAACACATTTACAAAAAATGTTTCAATTTCCATATTAGAATAGAGATAGTACTCTTAAAATCAACTTATGCAACTTTTCTCCAACTACAAAGTTGACTTGGGTTATACTTACTTTTTAAATTAAATAAACAAAATATTGGACTGTAACCAAGGGGAAGTTTGGTTGCAGTACCCGCTGTTCAACCCAAAGATGGCAGAACTGAGCCAGTTTGAGGCTAAGAATTGCAAATTTTCCAAAACATTTTTTACAATTTGCGCAGTAAAACAAAGACACTAACCGTTAGGACCAATTTGTACAGCTTATCTGCAAGAAGTTACTCTTTAAACAAAATAAACTGACGCTTTTATTGCTTAGAGAATAAGTAAATACTGTGAAATGTTAAAAAAAAAAACATTTGCAGACCAAAGATCAGCTTTCAGCAGGCACAAAATGTACAACTACAGGCATCAAATGTAAAAATGATTCATCAACCGGAGCAGGAAACTTGCGCCTTCAGGCCAGAGTCTGTTTATGGGATCAAGTGGTTGAAATGAGTGGGACTCGTTGCTGGTGGCAGATCTGGATCACAATTATCTTCACCTGATGCTGTGACTTTTATCTGTGGGTTAATTAAGGAGAATAAATCAGTTTTGTTTCTATATTTCCACCAGATGAACCCGGGCTGGATGGCGGTCGTTCGCTGCGTCCCAATCAAAAGCTCTAACTGCGTCTATTCTGAGTCGGCTCTGCCTGTTAGAAAGTCTCTGGAGTCCCTCCAACACATTTCAGCAGATGATAAGGGAGGAATGTGGAGGCCAGAAACATGTAGCTTCATGCTTGACATCCACAAAGATCAGCAGAGAGGAATTCAGCCTGAGGGGTCCGCTTCGCCAAGGAGAGGACTTCCTGGTTGGGAATCAAACAGTTCATCAAACTGTGACTGAAACGTCTGACGGTTTCCACCAAATCCTGGGGATTTTTTAAATTATTTCCCATTTTGACGACTTGGTTCCCTTCATCAGCTGTTTTCATCTGGACTCAGACAAACACTCAGATCCTGTGTTGTCTGAGCGAGCCATCACTCGAAAAACATTCCACACGTCTGAGCTTAATCTTACATAAATTACTCAAACCGTCATTTCGACATATCAGGACAGAAAATGCCTGAGTGAAGGTTTAACCTCCGTTTGAAACGCTGCTGCTGTCCGTTTGTAAACACTTTCGCTCTCAGGTTGTGGCAACAAAAGTCTTCACCTCAGGATTACAACCAGTGTAAATGGAAACAGACAGAAAGGATAAAAACTGCATTTTGTTATAAGAAATTTAAATCTAAATTTACAAAGCTTTAATGTCTACAGTTGTTCTGTGACCTGCACTGCAAAAACACAAAGTTTAACCAAGTACTTTTTGTCTAGTACTAGTTAAAATATCTCAGTGAACTTGAAATAACACAAAACTAACTTATGAGTAACTTTTCATGTAGTAGCTTGTTTTAAGTAAATAATTCCTTAATGTTGACAAAAACGCTCTAGTTCCAGTGCCAAGGGGAACTTAACCGTTACCTAGCAACCCCAGCCAAGCCCAGGCTGTCACCTAGCAACCAGTTTTCTTTCGCTTTCAACATGGGAAAATGTCTTATTTTGCGTTAAAGTATTTTTTCATGAACATTAACCAATTATTTACTAAGAACAAGCTCCTAAATCTCACTGAAATGTTACTAATAAGGTAGTTTTGTCTCAATTCAAGTGCATTAAAACGAGATTTTGTATTTTTCCAGTGAGACGGCAGCAACATTCTGCTAATATTAAATATTAATATAAAGAAAAGAAGACATTGGCAGGGCTGGAGAAAAAGGAAGCAAAGAGGCTCAATTGGGTGTCAGAATTGGAAGTGAAGTAAATATTCAGGAATTTGCATTTCGACGTCTGCAGTGGACAGACGGGCAGACGAATGGCCGTTCATGAGTATAAGCAGCACAATGGTGCAAACTCAGTCTAAACTTCCTGTCCGGCAGTCTGTTTGTGCGCCGCTATAATAAATGTTGTCCCATTACATCACTGGGAGGAGGTAAAACTGCTCCTCCCCTCCCATTGTGTTGTTTGCAGGTGGCAGGATCCACAATCTGTGCAGAAAACTTGATTAATACTCATTTATTTATTTAGCTTTGCTACCAATCTACAGTTCTCCAGCCTTTCTGAAGGTCTGTGACTCCTAAACCAAATTATTTCAGCCACATTTTAACAAAAGTGACCATAAGAACTATTTTAAAATTCTTTTTAAAGGTAACTGTGACTGTGTCGCAATAATTATTGTCCCACAAGCACAAATATTGGGACACAAAGAAGTATGTTTTATATAATTAAACTTCATAAAGTAACTGCATTTAATCATAATCATCTTGTCACTTTAAATCCCAATAAGCTGCTGGTGGCCACGCCCCAAAACTCAGCGTTTACACCTGAAAATGGCTGCAAACAGATGCACAATTATACAACCGTACATCTTTGAAAAGCAGAAGTGGAGCCTCCTGCACAACCAACAAGAAGGCAGGAAGTTGATTTCTGGATGGTAAGTCAACAACAAAACACTTGTCTTTTCCAGAAGCCATTGTATGGCGCATACAGCAGTAAAACCAGCTGAACAAACGCGCTGGAGCTTCGATTGGGTTGCTAGGTAACAGGCTGGGCTTGGCTGGTGTTGCTAGGTAACAGGCTGGGCTTGGCTGGTGTTGCTAGGTAACAGGCTGGGCTTGGCTGGTGTTGCTAGGTAACGCCGCAGAGCAGTTGAATGTGACTTAACAATCAGGAGATTTTTAAAATGGCTCATTTTTCAAACCCTGATAAACATTAAATTATTGCCCAAAAACAGCAAGGTGGTTTTTGAAAGCGCTCAGGTTGTTTTTAGAAACCCAAATGGAAAGAAAATTAAAATAAACCAAACATATCCTCTCAAAAAGTCAGACATGAAACATTATGCTGCCTTCAGAAAGCCTGCCACTACTGGTCAGAGAAAATTAAACAAATTATGAAAAAGTCTGGCTGTTGATGACATGATTAATTACTTTTATTGTGTCTACATTCCAGTTTTTGTGACATGTTTATCTGCCGGACAGTCCAAAAATATTCAAACAACAATGAAAACAAAAAGCCACGGTGGCCACCGGCCTGCTGATGTGAGAGCAGCTGAGCGATGATCAGCCGGAGGGGAGAATCAGCTGAAACGCCACAAAACGACAACAACAGCCCGTCTGTTGGAGACGAGCGGCTGCAGGTCACACGATCACACTTCAAGCAGACGGGAGAGAGGCGGAGAAACGCTTATTTACACACCACGGCCAAGACGTCTGACCTTTGAGTCTCACAACGACCCCGGCGAACTTGGTGACGAGCGTCAGAAAAGCCTGCAGACAGGAAACCTGAACACTGAGACCTGGATGTTTTCCTCTGCTCTGTGGGAATTAGTCACATCTGCACTGAAAAACTCCAATGAATCAGTTAGAGTCTAAGAAACATTTCCTGTTTAAAAGAGACTTTCTTGAGTTTCATTATCGATTTGATCAAATCTTTAATGTCAAATTATGAACATGACGGTGGAAAAATCTGAGGAATTGCTGCCAAATTAAATGCCAGTTGTCATTTTGTAAGCTGTGAAAAGCTTTTGTGTAAAACATGAAATATTTAAATAACACAAGGACTGAGCTGTTATTCTGCTCCACTTCCTCCTTTCTAGACCTGGTCACACTTCCTGCTTCAGTTTATCTTAGATCATAAGCAGGCTGTGACAAGACAAAAACAAAAACAAACAAGGACATCAGCTGAATGAAAAAGAAATGGGCTCAGATTACAGAAGAAGAAGAAAAAAGGATGGAACCAGGAAAAACAGGTTTTCGGTTTCACAAAATCTCCTTATCGCTGCTTTTACTCTTTTAGTTTTATAGTGTACAAACTAAATAAACTTACAGAATTAACCAGAAGAATTCAGTCTTTTCATTAACTCCTGTTGTTGTTTTTTGTTCTTTATTACATCTCTTTTTCTGACATTTTTGGCATCCCGTACAGAGAAGCTGGTTGCCAGGGGAAAATTTTGTTATACAAAGACAATATCTCAAGATAAAGTATTAATTATGATATGAATTTTATTGATTCATGTCAACCTGAAGAGTTTTCACTGATTCAGGACCTTAACCTGGAAAATATTATAGATTTTGTGTCATAGAAAGCAACTCTGCACCTTGACTGTAGTTATTATTATTTACATATTTTCCATTACTTTTTATTTAGAAGTACAATAATTTTTGATGTTACACCTTTTTGTCTTACTTTTTTGAGTAAAAACTATGAAATCCTGGTACTTTAACTCAAAGCTCTGGCAGCGTTAGACTCTTATTGGCACCACTTGACAGGCAACGACTCGTTCTCTGTCATTTTCATACTTTTACATCAGTTTTTAACATTTTTTTCTAAGTAGAGACACTATTTAGAGAATGTATTTTAATTCATTGAGGGGTTTTTTCAGTTTTACCCCATCATCACATGAAACATGAGGCTGAACTGTAAATTACTCCCTGATCCGTCGTCTAGCAGCAGCAAGCGTTTCCTTGTTGGCTCCACTTCCAGGCAGAGATGACGTCTTATTCTCAGATTTTCATTAATACTGACCTAAAGAAACCTAAAGTCCCCATTAAAAATGCATCATTTGCTTTTATGTTTTAATATGTGCCGCAAAACCTGGAAGGACGGACTGTATCACCAAAACCACTTCTCTTCTTTGATTAGTCAGGGCCCTGATCTGATGAAATCACAGGGACTTAATGGACCACAAAGTTCATACACACAACGCCAAGTAACGGATTATTCATCAGGATTTCTGTAGTTTTCCAGGAAGTGGCCACGAGAATCATTAAGAAATACTTTCAAAAGTTATTCCTCATTGCTGTGAGCCAAGATGAGGCAGTTAATGTACAAACACAGCGGAAGAAAAATCCAATAAAGGCGACATATTGTGCTAAATTCACATTTCACAAGTTGTTTTTTTTTACTTCCATTTGGGTTTCAGCTGCTTCCAAAAACAACCCAAACCCACCGGGGCATTTAATGTTTTTGGTGTCTGGAAATCTACAGAATGTGACATCACAAATCAGGAGGCACTGTGCCCGTTACCTAGCAACCCCAAGCAGAGCGCAGCTGGTTACCTAGCAACCACAGAAGGCTCCAGAACAGCTAATTCTGAAAGGAACTCAAACTAGTCAATTGACCAGATTTAAATCTTGTTATTTAAGAATGATTTTGAACAAAAACATTTAATGAGCATGTTTTGTACCAGTCCCAACCTGTTCAGGGAAATCTAACAGGTCACTTTAACCTCCTAAAGGTCACTTTAACTGCGTTAGCTAAACTACTCAAACACTTCAAATGTTTTAGTTTTCCTTTAGTTTGTTCTTGTGTTTTCATCCATCACTCCCACAAAGCTTTCACTGAAACAAAACCACACAGAGCCTAAAGCTTCTTTCACTTTTAGGTTACAGAGTCCTGGTACTTTTCCTCACCGTGTTACTTTCTCCTACTACTCTGCATTATCTGCAGTTATTGCTTTGGTCAATTTTACACTCTTTTTTCATAGGATCTTTTTTACATAATTTTCCAGAAATGTCAGTATCTGACAGAAGAAAATGTAATTATCCTTTTTTCTTACAAATCTTGATTTTGTATTTAATATCTAAATAGAAATAAAACTGTTTAAAAATAACAACAAAAACATTTTTTTGCCCCATTTGTAGCTCTGAATGAGTTTAATTTAACTGGACAAAATTTAACTGGACAAAGAGCAAAAGCGGCTCTTTGACAAGTTATAAAGATTCCTGGTAAATTTACAGCGGTATGGAAAGAAAGTTTTCCTTCTTGGAAGCATCATATAGATCATCACACGGTGAAAAATTTGGCTCTGTGTTTCTGTTTATTGCAAAACGAAACCATTTTTTCCAAGCTGTAAAACAATTAAGAGTTAATGATGATAATGCTGGAACATATTTGGGACTTTGTCAAAGTGAAAACCTTTATTAAAGTTCCTATTAAAATTATTTACTTGTTGTTCCAGTTAATACTGAACAGCGGCGTGTTGTGCTACATTTATGAATCTATTAGTCATTATACGTGTTTACAAAAGTGATTTTTAAAGAGTCAAAGTCCTGAACTCCTTATCAGGTTGTCTGTGAACTTCTTGGACTTTCTGTTTACGGAGGTGAGCTGTAAAATAAAACCTTTTCATGTGAGCGCAGAGCAAAAACCAGCCAACAAAACGTCTCTCTCAGCTTTCCCTTTTTAAAAAATGCATTTTTACGACAGGAAAGCGTTGACCCCTGAATATGAAGACAGAGCGTTTAAGGTGGCAGAAAGTGGAGCAGCTACAGCTGGAGCTTCACAATGACGCCTTTTCATCCAGACGTTTAAAGGTAGAAAACTTTCCCACTGGTTAACGGTCGACGCTCCTGTTCTGACACAACGAGCAGCTTTCACTTCTGTCCCCCGGGAAGCAGAAAGTTAACACACCTTAAAGTGACGCAACCTGCAGGTTCACGCCGAACAATAACGCTTTCAGCCGATCCAAACACTCAATCGATTATTCCAACCATCAGTCGGTTAGAAATGGGAACCTTTTGCACATTTTATGTTTTTGGATTAACCAATAAATTTATGATAAATGTTTCATAGTTTCTTACAAATCAGGGATTAAATTTCCTGTAAAACACATAAAAGCATTAAAGAGTCTCTGAACCAAAACACTCTGGGTTTTGGTTCTGGGTTCTGGGTTTTGGTTCTGGGTTCTGGGTTTTGGTTCTGGGTTGGTGAGAGGTTCAGTAAAACCTCCTGCAGTGATTTAACTGGATGCAGGTTGTTGAAGGGATGATCTCAGCAAAGCGTTCGACTCCATAACAAACACATCCGCTGCTGGTTCTGAGACATTTGTCAGAACCTGAAATCCAGCCAAGCTGACGTTTAATGTCAGTGAACCGGGCCGACTGTGGGAACCAGATAACAAAAGAAAACCCAGAAATAAACATTCGAGACAGAACCTTACCAGGAATGTCTTAGTAATCACATAATTACTCCGAGGTTTTATGCAAAACCCACTTTTTGGGTCCTTAAAGTCGGGAATCGGGCAACTATTTGGGAGACACTAGAGTGAAGACGCCAGTCCTCACATTTTAGATGCAGCGTTGAAGCAACACATGTTGCACAACAATGTCTATCCTGACTGCACTTCATTTGCACCATAACATTTGTGAGATCGGCAAAAGTTTTCCACTTTACACAGAGGAGATTTCTTGGCCTCCACCATCAGTTTCAGCCTTGAAGGGGATCTATTATAAAAAATTCACATTTTTCAGATTTTTATTCTTCAATTTGAAACTCAACTGCTTCTGGAAACAACCCAAGCTCTTGAAAAACAATCACTAACATATTTATTGGCAATAAGTTAAAGTTTTTTGGTGTTTGGAAAATGAGCCGTTTCAAAAACCACCTGAAAGTTAAGTCACATTTGATGGGTGCTGTGCCGTTACCTAGCAACCCAGCCGAGGCCAGACCCGTTACCTAGCAACCAAAGCAGAACAGCATGGTTGCTCAGCTTTTGTTGATGTATGAGCCGAACAATGGCTGCTGGAAACGTCAACTTTTGCTGTTGACTTCTAGAAACCATTTGCTGCATTTTTGTTGGTTGTGCAGAAGGCTCTACTTCTGCTTTTCAGAGATGTATAAATGAGAACCTGTTTGCAGCCATTTCATGTAAACACTGAGTTGGGGGCGTGGCCAGCAGCAGATAATTTGGATTTAAAGTGACAGGATGCCAAAACAGCTCATTCAGAAACGAGTTCAGAGCTTAGCAGAGTGAAATCTCGTTATGTAGGAACGATTTCT
This sequence comes from Alfaro cultratus, assembly GCA_903066825.1. Classification (NCBI taxonomy): domain Eukaryota; kingdom Metazoa; phylum Chordata; class Actinopteri; order Cyprinodontiformes; family Poeciliidae; genus Alfaro; species Alfaro cultratus. The sequence goes on from CAEFZX010027022.1 coordinate 20,895, forward strand.
GCAGAAAATGTAAAGAACCTGTTTTGTTCAAGGTGCTGAAGGGGTTTACAAACCTTTTATCATGTTGGCCAAAATTGTCAGCTTGGAAATAATTTCGGAACAAAAAAATATAATTTTTAAAAATGTAAAATCACCAAAATGTTGTTGTGATTTCTTTTAAATCTAGGGACTATTTTAATTAAGCAAATAAAGTAAACTGATTTTTTGTAGGAACTGAATCAGAGAAAAACTGCTAATAGGATTTGATGGTGAAATAAATCCAGTTTGCTTTTTATTTTTGGGCTCAATTGCAGTAAACTAAAAATATATTTTTGTCTATTTTGAGCGATAAAACCCGGATCTAGGTCAGTCTTCATTTGAAAACACTTCCTGCATTCACTAAATGTAAACTTTAGAGTATATTTTAATGAGTAGATGTGGTCCTAGTTACCATGACAACAAAAGGAAACCAGATAGCTTGGAAAAGATTATCACTTTATGTGGCACGTAACATTTCTTCAAGTAAATTTTAGTTCAAAAGTCAACAAGTTTTTTCCCAATTTATACAATTTATTCTTGAGGGGGGCCACACAAACTCAGCTGAGAGACCACAAATGGCCCCCAAACTTCACTTTGAACACCTTTACCCTGAAGAAAATGTAATTTTACGTCATTATGCAAACCTGTGAGACATTTTCAGTTGTTTGCATAATCCCCACTGATCGCTGAACTTTTCCTGGTCGAAATAACTAAAAACATTTTTACTTAGAAAGAAGAGTCTTTATCTGGAGAAAATCAGATCTCGTTATCTTGAAAACAGCTTTCCAGGCCGTTCTCTGCGTCTATTTTGAAACTAAAATCCAGCATTAACAAGACAGGAACGAATTTATGAAACTAATTCAGAACAATTCTGAAACAAAGTGTAAAAACACAATCAGCGAAAAGTCCAGAAACAGCAGGAACGATGCAGAAATCAGTTTCCTTGAAACCAAACTGCTTGTATTTCAATTTTCCTGGTAATCTTCAGTCGTTTCCCTGAAAAGAAAAAATATCTTCTCAGCCAGTCAGATGAAACCAGCCCCCCTGCTGCTGCAAACAGGACTAACTGGGTTGTCTGTGAGGAGGTCAAACCCATAACTGGGTCGCTCAATGTAGCGTTTAGCTTAAAATCCTGTATTTGCATTTGGCACAACAACAACAAAAAAAAACAAAAAAAAACTAAAAGCTCAAAGCTGCAGCAGAATTGATGAGAAATACCTGCTGGCTCAGAGGTTTTCTTCTTTTAATTTTCCAGAAATGTTTGCCTGGAGAAACGTGAATCCCAGTGGAAAGTCAGGGCTTTCCAAAAATGACTAAACATGTTGCTAACGTAACCGCTGTAACGCTGTGAATACATCCCACAGACACTGGGAACAGAGCGCTGCAGTGTTTCCCTCGTTCCCGCTCACCGCACGCCTCTAAACCCTCTGCAGACCTGTAATTTGGCTCCAGATCTATAGATCTACACCCAGAAACTGTCCGTCACAGCACAACAGCTATTCTTGGGTCATCCTGAGCAGAGGGGTCGTCTGCGACCTCCGACCTCTGACTTTGACCGCCACCTTCTCGCTCTAATCTTCTGATTGTTTCCGCTCTTTTTGTTTTTGGTCCAAGAAAAGAAAAGTTGTTTTTTCAGGAGAGTTTTTAGCTGCAGATTCATTTAAATATTTAGATTTTACAGAACTAAGCGATCAGGTTCCTCATTACTTGATTTGTTATGGTTCTTTACTCAAACTACACTGCAAAAACATAAAATATTACCAAGTATTTTGGTCTAGATTAGTCGAAATACCTTAGTACATTTGGAATAAGACAAAACTAACTTACAAGTAACTTTTAAGCAAGAAATGGAAACTTGTTATAAGTCAATAAATGGTTAATATTCATAAAAAATACTTCATTATTTAGCAAAAAATAAGAAATTATTCACATGTTAACAGCAAAGTAACCTTTCAGTGGAACCAGTATTTTTTAATCAATATTACTGAATTATTTAATACAAAAAACTTTTATATCTTTGCTGAAAAGTTACTTGTAAGTTACTTTTGTCTTATTTTACGTTTATTAAGATATTTGTACTAAACGTGACTGAAAATACTTGGTAAGATTTTGTGTTTTTGCAGTGCACAACTCAGACAGATAGACATTTCTCTACACTGCAAAAACATAAAATCTATATTTGGTTTTGTTTCTGGTTGAGATATCTTAGTACATTTGAAGTAAGACAAAACTAACTATCAAGTAACTTTCCAGCAAGAAATAGAAGTTTTTTAATGTGAATTCTTCTTGACTGTTGACTAAAAAGTGGTAGTTTTTTTCCCACGTTAATCCTGAAATAATCCAGTAACAGTTTTTCATCAATATTAAGGAATTATTAACTCAGAACAAGCTCCTATATCTTGCTTAAAAGTTAATTCTACGGTAATTTTGCCTTATTTCAAGTGAACTAAGATATTTCCACTTGAAACAAGACTAAAATTACTTGGTAATATGTTGTGTTTTTGCAGTGCACAGAGGAGAAATGACTAAAATGGATTATGTGCTATAATTTCACCTCGTCCAGACAGGAAATCCAGCCCAGAGAGCGGAGGGTAATGAAGCCCAGGGGAGTTTTCCTCCCATGGGTTCTGGTGGTACGCTGTATCCTGTGACCCGTTAGATCCTCTGACCCGATTAGAAACTCCACTCTGCTCTCTGGTACCTTCAACACAACCTGAACCCTCATTTCAGGAGGTCAACAAGCTTTAAGGCTGGAGATCCAAACTGAACCTGAAAATCAGTAATTACTAACATGCTTCCTGCCCAAAGTGAATGGGAGCAAAGAGGCATCTGAAAATATTTAAAAACCTCTAATCTAGTCTCAATCCACATGTCAGGTTATTTAAATTACGTGCAGTGACTCTTGTGTACAGTAGATTAATAATTCACAGATTAATCTGTCCTTCAGGGAGGTGGTTGACCTGCGAACCTCGGCTAACATCTGAAGATTTTATGCATTTTAATCAGTTTACATGTTTCTCCAGTGAATTACAATGAAATAATAGTTCTTGTTGCTTATTTTAATGAAAAAGAGGCAGCGGACTCACCGGAGAGGAGCAGGCAGGGAGGCAATGAGCGGCTGAAGGAGTGAGATCATGAACCAGCTGCAGCTTTCTGACAGACTCTCTCTGCCTTTTTCTCTCTCTGTGTGTGAGGTGTGGCTCCAACCAGGAAATCCGCCCTCTTTTTCACTAAAGACCCTCATTTTTCTCTTTTCTCCTCCCTTTTGCTGCTTCTGAACGACCGAACAGCGCCTCCTTCTGGCGTCAGACGGTCATCTGAGCGTTTACCTCTTGTTGGGGCGCAACACGGAGACTGTAAAGGTACATTTCTGAGTCTAAACAGTGGAAAATTTACCAGAAAAAAAAATCAGAAATTTTCAAATTAGTTCCAAAATTTGCTTGAAAAAACTTACATTTTGAGATTAAGCTCAAAATTTTTTTAGAAAAAAACAAGAAAATTTGAAAATTTGTTGGGGGGGAAAAATGTGAATTTTCTTCAAACATTTAGACATTTCTGAGATTGAAAAGTTCAACATTTGCTAGAAAAATCAGAGAAATTTTCCAGAAAAAAACAAGAAATTGAAAATTTGTTAGAAAAGCCACAGTAATATTGAGATTAATCTATGAGATTTTCCAGACAATTTTCAGATATTTTCAAAATTGCTAGAAAATTTTCAGACATTTTGAGATTAATATGAGAATTATTTTTAGAAAAAAACAAAGTAATTTCTGAGTTTGAAAAGTGAAACATTTTCTAGAAAATGTAAAAGCATTTCTGAATCTGAAATTTGGGAAATTTGATAGAAAAACACCAGTAATATTGAAATTAATCTTAGAAATTTTCTAGGAAAAAAGATATTTTATGAGCCGAAGATGTATTTTTTTTTTTTCTGAGAATAGAATAGAATAGAATAGAATAGAGCAGCTGTTTGTTTGTTTGTTTGTTTGTTTGTTTGTTTGTTTGTTTGTTTGTTTGTTTGTTTGTTTGTTTGTTTGTTTGTTTGCCATCCAGCTCTTCTTGAGCCACATAAATAAACAAACTAATGAATTAATGAAATAGTTAATATTAGATTTTTAACCTCATTATGTGACCACATGGTACGCATGTAAATGGGTTCGTGTGGGTACCAGTGTGGGCTCATTGCCAAATCCTAAAGAAATGTAGCCCAGCGTACCGGAAATGTTATATCATTTCAAAATAAAACACACTTTCTTAACATGGAGACGTAAGTAATTGTGCATAGATATATTTTTCATGAAATAACTGCATTTGATTTACACTAAAAGTACATTTCATTTTTACTAAGATCTATTTTCTTGCTATGTGGATGGAAACTAAAAGCAAACATCAACAGCACCTAAAACCTGCAGCCATCATCTTTTTTCATTTTTAAAAAGCTTTTCTTTACATTAAAATGCATAAATTTAAACAGATTTTTATTTGCCAAAAATAATAAAATGTCACTTTTCAAAAGGCTAGGCAATATTCTCGGCTCTAACTCCGTTTTATTTAGCTGGACTGAAAGGGAAAAGGGTCTTCCGCTCTTATTTTGAAGTGCTCAACCGGAAGGTCTTCTGTATAAAACTCCACACTTGACGCTGAGCTCGTTGAAGCTGCGGCAGAACCTCAGCGGTACCACTTGACCCACCGGCTACAAAAAGAAACCAGCGGAACAAAAGGAACAAAAAGCGTCCAGGTACAAACAGGTAGAGAAACATTCACCTCCTCTGCTGATTAAGAATTTTATTTAATATTTATTCCTGTTTATTTTTAATATTCGCCGCATCTGAGGCTAATCTAAAATAAAATTACACTTCTAAAATAAGGAGCTACACGCTCTAGTTAGTCTAGTTTTGCTTTATTTAGTGAAACTTGTTATAATTTGTTTAATGTTTTATGGATCGAGTCGTGATTTCTGCGCAAGCCAACGCCTCAATCTGCCGCTGATCCGCCACCCAAAACCAATAATCAATATGTCCAACAGCCGATATAGGCGGCAGATTTTAACCCTTTGTTTATTTGTCGCCGTGCAGCCTGCAGGTTTTTGTTGGTGCTGATATGAATGAGCTGACGCATGCAGGACGCGTTTCCAGGAATAAAACCAGCCTGAAATAAAACCCGCAGAAATCTGAGCGGCATTTCCGTCTGCGGTGACCCAGTTCTTCATGTCGGTGTCAGGAATAATTCGCATCTGTTTGAGGGAATAGAGGAGGACTGACGCAGAACCACACCCAGCTATCAATAATCACCTCCATCATCTTCTGATTTAACTCCAGTGGGAGCCTCCATTTTGGTCTTATTTGGTCTCTGCGATGCTGCGGCTTCACAAACATATTCCAGATTATTTTAAATACTGCATTGTTGTGGTTTTATTATTGCTAAGAAATGTATCAGTAAAATAAAAAACACTGCTGGGTTATGTAATATTGGTTTTTATGCCACGATTTCACAAAATAAAAAGCACAAGTTACTAGTCCTGATTTGTGAGCTGCTCAGTTGATGACGTCACAAGAGGTAAACGAATCAACCTATAGGAAAGTTTTTGACCGATTTAATCACATTTTGAAGCATTTTTGTTGCATTTGAGTTACCAAGGATTCAGCTGTTTGGCCCGGTTAAAGCTGCAATATTCAACTTTTATAAAATATGTTTTTGCTTTTTACATATTTGTTGAAACTATCACCATGTCACTGTTATAAGATAAATAATATGTGAAAAGATCAATCTGTCTTAGTACACTGGAAATAAGACAAACCCAACATTAAAGTAACTTTTCAGCAAGAAATCTGAGGTTTATTTAGGTCAATTCCTTAATATTAATGAAAAAGCTTTAGATCCACAATATTTCACAATCAAGGGGCACTGTGCCGTTACCTAGCAACCCCATCCACGTCCAGCCCGTCACCTAGCAACCAGTTCTAGTTCCACAGCAGATTATTTCACTTGTAACAATATCAGGGAAACTATTACTTTTTAAAATCAATATTAAGGAATTAATACTTAAAACAGCTGCTATATTTTGCTTAAAAGTAATTTCTAAGTTAGTTTTGTCTTATTTCAAGGGAACTAAGATTTTTGTATTAGAAACTAGACCAAAACACTGCAAAAAATAAGATTTTGTAGTTTGCTGTGTTCAGCTAAAAATGCGCAATTTTTTTTGCTGTGTATTCTTTTCTTTTTAACAAATTCACATGTAATATATTTTAAGTACAAGGTTAAAAATGGGACTGAAAGTTGTACAGTTTCTTAACTCGTTGGTCAAAATGTCAGTTTTAGTTTATTCAGCAACAAAAATGACTCTTGTCTATGTTTGAGTAAAAGATTACTAAAATTTACTATGGCTAATGAACGAAAAACAATTGTTTTGTACAGAATAAGATATACATTTGTTATTGAAAATTGCATACAAAGAAAACAAAACGTCTTCATCTGCATCAGCTCCGTTTGCTGGTGTAAAACATTCCTGCACTGTAGAGGTGGTGAACGTAGCTCTACTTCAACATATTTCTACTGAAATAACAGCAAAAAGTAGTGGCCCAAGAAATTACTCAAGTAGGAGTAAAAAAGTATTTGGTAAAAAGTCTAGTCAAGTACTGAGTAACTGATCAAATTATTTAATATTTAAAAATTACGTCATTAAATGGACCAAAATATCTAGTTAAGTGGAAATTTTGGCAATTTATATAAGTAGCAAAAACAAAACAAAATCAGACTAAATAACATTATTTCAAAATCAGTTTCTTTCCATAAAAAACTTGTGAAACTTCAACAAAACTGCAGATGTGTGTCTGCGTCTGGTGAATCTTTGGTTAAAACATGTTTGTTTTTCAATCAGTGGGTAGAAAATCAAGAAATTTTACTCTAGTAAGAGTAAAAAGTACAGCATGGTAAACATATTCCTAAACGAATATTTTTACAAAAAAGTTACTCCGGTAAATGTAATTGAGTAAATCTAACCAGGTTCTATCCAACTCTGCTAATCTGCGTCCAGGGTCCACACAGAACTGCTGCATGCGCCACTCTTGGCCCCGGGGCCTCACCTTGGACACCGCTGTATGTCTGTCCATGTTTATTTTAAACCTTTTTGTTTACAGACAGGATGCAGAAATCCAGCAGCCAGTACGACTCCTTTCTCTTCTGGAGGCAGCCGATCCCGACTCTCGACCTGTCGGAGTTGGAGGATCTGGGATTCACCGTCGGCGATCCGATCAGCAAAAGCAAGGTGAAGGACAAGATGTCCCAGCTGCGTGGGCAGAACAACGAGGCAAGCTGATTGGTTTACAAACTGTTTTGAGTTCATTGGGTCATCCTGTCCCACAATCTGCAGCTTCTTTACGCTTGTTTTCCCTGCAGGACGAGGAGTTGTCTGAGTTTTCCTCCTTTAATTACTGGAGAGCTCCCATCGCTGATGTGGACGCTCTGCTGGCTGACCTGAACCTGCTGCCCTGAACCCGCCAGAACCTGAACCCAGATCAGCCCGACTTTATCCAGAACTGTCAATAATCTGAGACTAGACCTCCTAATTCTGCAACCAGACTAAAGTTCACCTGATTATCTAAGGTTATTTATTTACATCTGTTTGTTCAAATTTAATTATTTGGATTTCACAAACTGTAACACTTAGAAATGCCTCATATATTTAATCTAAAATAAATTAATTTTAATCTATCTGCATATTTTGGCTGCAGGATCAAATGACTTCCTGTCCCATTTTGTCTGATTCATCTGGTATGAAATAAGACTTTAATTATTTAACATCCTGCAGTTTGATTTTTGTTTTATTTGTTAACATTTGTGCCTTTTGTTTTCTTAGGATCTGCTGTACCAACAGCAAATCATTCATGTTTTTATGTATGCATGTATTTATTTATTTATTTTTGTCACTTGCTGTTGTTGAGCAAGACTGAAACTTCAGAACAGACCTGACACCAGAAATAAAATGCTTTTTTAAAAAAAAAAAGAAAAAAAAAAAAAGAGTCCAGTCTGATTTATTTAAATAAAATGTATCAAGTTTTCCCCAAAAAATAATTAGAATCTGAGTAAAACATATAAAATAATAAACTTATTCTGTATATCTGGAGTAAGTTTAGACTAAAGCACAATAAAAACTAGAGGAGCAAAATCCAGACAGTCACACAGTATGATTTTTAATAAGTTGTATTTTATTGCATTAAACAAGTATTTTAAAGTAATAAAAAAAAAAACTTAATATTTGGAACATAAACATTTGTTTACTTTTACATGACATGGGAGGAGCGGGAAGACATTTGAGTACAAAAATATTGCATAATTTTATAAACTACTAATCACATTCTCCCAAGATTCAAATAAATTATCAGCAGAAAATGACAAAATAAAAAAATAAAAAGCGTTTTCACACCTAAAAGAAAAATCCAGTTGTATATTATTTCTACTGGTTGAAACGTGAATTATATGTGGATTATTGAAGCAGATAAAATCAGTAAATAATCTTAATACGGAACTGGCTAGACCTCTTTGTTTGCTTTTGATAAGGTTAAAAGTATAGTTTTTAAATAAAAATACACAAAAAACGTAATATATTTCCCTTTCAAGTTTAAAAAACACTCACTTTGCAAAGAGTCTAAACTAAGTAGTTTCCACGTTTAAAAATGTTTATTTTGGGAAGTTAAACTATATTTTAATTAGATTCAGCTCTGCGGTGACATTTTTTAAATAGCATCTTAGAAGGGACAGGAGAGCTGATTTTTTTTTCATCCTCTTCTGGGATCAGAATGTTTTCTGCCTTCGCGTGAGTCTGAGTGTTACACATGCTGCAGTAAACTGATCTCTGGTCTGTTCTGGTTCGTGCTGGCTAAGCCCCGCCCACAGGGAGGTTAACGTATTATGGCTTCTACCTCCGGTGTCGCGCCGCCGCCATATTTGTATCAGACAAAACACAATAATCAAGAGTTTTTAAACGGCTCTTCGGCGGGTAAATCCCTGCCAGACTATCACACACTCCTGTTGAAATACGGTTACAGGGTTTACCGGGTAGCAATAGAGGTAAAAACCAGGCGAAATGTAACGTTTTAACCATTTGAACGCTTACGGGCTAACGGCTAACATAGTTATCTGGTAAACACCAGAATGAAAAAAGTACGCATTTCCTGCCAAAGACTTTCAAAATAAAATAGGGGCGGTGATAAACTGGTACTTTAGTGAAATACTTTTTTTACTTTAGCGTATTTTGACTCACAGAAATTTATGTACACCTTAAGGTTTTAATTTTTAAAACCTTAATGCTTAGAAAAAAATAAAGCCTCAATTAATTAAGGCTTTAATTTCTTTATATATAAAGATATAT
>CAEFZX010027023.1:0-92626 GCA_903066825.1 Alfaro cultratus
ATGACATAACACCTGTCATGAACATGACATAACACCTGTCATGAACATGACATAACACCTGTCATGAACATGACATAGCACCTGTCATGAACATGACATAACACCTGTCATGAACATGAGTAAGTCTTCATGAATATTTATGACTGTTGTCATAAAGTGTCATTCGGTAAATCATGACACTTTTAATACAAAGTTGACATTATTCAAATTGTCTTCGTTATGACAACTTGACATTAACCAAGAAATCATGATCTGACATGAATTTGTTTTTAAAGTATTACTGATTAAACTTTAGCTTTAATAAAGCTAAATATTTTTTCAATTTACTAACTGAGATCAGCATTATGAGCTATTGTGGATTTAGGTTTAATTGTGAGCCAAATGTCTGACATCTGAGTGGCTTGTGTTCTATATTTCAACCATTTGAGTGAGTAGACCGAACTGTGCTCAGCCCTAACAGATCCTGGTCAGTGGAACAATAGAGAGATCCTCTTTTCTCTATAATGTAGTGTGCTGAGCCCAGTGTCATTCTGTTCTGAAAGCGTTATTAGGAGCTCTTTGCTTTATGTACTTATGTGCTGCACATTTTCGCAGACAATAAGCAGTATTGGATCAGAGCTGGAAACAGTCTACCTTACTTTGCCCAATATTACCAACAACAAATCCTTCTGTTGCTTTTGTCAAACGTACAATTTCATTCATCTCAGAGCCACTCTTATGATTAAAAAATAAATAAATAAATAAATCAATCAGCAATAAATTGAATTATAATTCATTTGTAAGCTATTTCCATTTGCCACAGGGCTAACCTCCACGCTGATATAACATCCCCGCGGGTCGTTATCGTTATTCTCCAGTCTGTTCCAATCTAGAAAAGATTAGAAGAGACCAACGTATTAAAGCAAAAATAAATAAATAACAATGTTTAGAGGGAACACTTCTTATTCTACACACAGCCTTTGAACATTATGTCACCTGACAAATGTCTGTGTGGGTAAAATTCCATTTACAACATGCAGGTTGTGTCATGTAATCCGAGAAATTCAGACAAATAGTGGTATCACATTTTCTTCTAGCTTCTCTCCCCGTGTCTGTCTGCCCCTTTCAGTTTTATTGGCAAAGCAGATATTCATAACAGTGGAATATCTGTTGCTTTGTTTAATGCAACACTCTGCCGTTATTGCATTATGCTGGAAAATGTGTTTCGGAGCCCAGCATCTCCGTAGTCGCACACTGTAAGGAAGGGCAACAAAGATTCTATTTATTTATTCATTTTTATTTCAGCTTTTCCTGCTACCCATTGTAACTCACAGATGCGTTGCCAAAAAAATATATAAAATATTGTCAATATATTGCAAATTCAAAAACCCAAACCCAGTTTTTAGCATGTCAACGTATACACCAAAATGTATCAAGAGAATTTTCACAAGGGATGGACAGAGTCGTGTTTATTATTTTCACAGATATATAAGGTAGTTTCAAACTTTTAACTGAAAACCCCCCACAAAGATCAAACGACACACAGTGAATTATGTCCTTATACTAAATGCAGAGGTTCTTTAATTAGGACTAGAAGGAGTCTCATTCTTCTCAGAGCAACATTTTCAACAACACAACAGCTATTGAGACTTCCTGAACCTATAATAAAGATTCAAAATGATAAAAAGTGAAAATTATGCTGTATAACAGCATTAGAGTTGCTGACTCGAATGAGTTTGTTCATGTTAGCCAATGTTTACCATTCACACCTTGACAAAACGATTGGTCATAAGTTCCAGTCCTTTAAGTGGAAAAAGAATAAGTGCCTGCACTCCCCTTAATGTCATAAAAATATGAAACCAAAACATATGTAATATTTTTATATCGAGCTGTCTATGGATACATAGATCAATAATTCCATGAGTGAAATTCAAAGTGTCTTGTAGCATCTTACTCAGTTACCTTCACTTGAGCAACTATTTGAAAACAAAAATATACTTTTGCAAATTATTGTACCACGACTCATATTTTACTTTTACTTGAGTAATGTTTCTATAACATGTCACTACTCTTATTTGAGTAAAAGTTCTGGTTATTTTGTAATTATTAGTATTTTTTTCATTTTAGTCTTTAAAAAACCTAAACATGCTAATAACCATAATTTTATCAGTCTGAAATAATTTCTAAACATCAAATAAGACATTCTGCTCAGCTACTCAGTACGTCAGCAGTCTTTTAACCAAACACTTTTTCACTTTAGTTTGTTAATTTCTTGGATGGATACTTATTATTTTTGAGTAAAAACATGTTTTGTTGTTTTTGAATACAAAAAAAAATGTAAAAATAAATTTACGGTATTGTATGATTTTATTTAGGTTTTTTTTTTTTACACATTTTACATTTTTTACATTTACAAGAATCCACATTTTAATCAAACTCTATTATCTACAACTTACAAAACAGTTGGGGAAAAAAAAAAAAAACTTTTGTCAAATGTTAGAAAAGCTAAGCGGGGGGATCTGCCCTGACGGTTTTAAGGGATATTGAAATCTTGCCAGATCCTGTGTTAATGTGCTTTTACAAACACATGCCCCCTCCACTTCTCATTTGATGGTCTCTGCAGTCTGCTACAGCGGGACACTGTAGTCTCAGGATTGATTTTAATCAGCGCTGTCATCAGATCAATGGAAGTTTATTACCCCCAGAAGGAGCTCTGCCCTCTAGGAGGTAGGCTTTCAACAGTCTTCATCATCTGAGGGAGCATCTCTGTGTGGGCATTGAGGATTAATTTGTTTTTATTGTGCGCTCTAAATCTCATTGTTATGTCTCTGAAATGCGACGTTTCGTACGACGCCGGCGTCGCGGTGGAGCATTACAAACACATTACTTCAGAGCGTTTTTTGTTGTTTGCGAAGTGCAAGGACATGTGGTCTGGAGTGGCAAGACAAAAAAAACAAAAAACTAAAAAGGGGGGAACTGCATGACATAGCGCGGTTATTTAGTTTCACTTACAGTCCAGTCGACCTGATGGAAAAGTCTGTTTCTCACACAACGTCTGCCATGTGCGTGCGCTGGGGGTTCTTTTGATAAACAACCAACGCAGAGGTGCTTACTACGCAGTGCGGTATATTATAGCCATTTAGAGAGACCCTTGGTGCCCACTCCCCTGCTGCTCCCGATGCTCGCTGGTTTTCGGTTGTCCAGGTGACCAGCATGGCTGTGATTAATTGCACTTTGTTAATAAGCAATTCCTCCCAACAACTAGAACAGGAGAGCGCGCCGTGCATGTGTTGGCAGCCGAGCTACACTCGGATGTTCAACGTTGCCAAGCCTTTAGGCCTCCATGCTGTTGTACGTTGCAATATTCACCTGAGGGTTAAACAATTACAAATAAGAGAGGTTTTCCCCTAATACTGTTTTCATCTTTCACTGTCTCTAACGCTAGCTAGTATTTGTCCAATGATGAATGGGGAGAATGCAATACTGTTCTCTCTAACCCAATGTCCTGATTACAAACAATTATTCATCGTTACTTATAGTAATAAAAGGGTAATGGGTCCTCATAAATCTACTTAGTTATACTTTCATTCACTCCCACAGGGAGAGTTGCCACTGGGCCCTCTGGGGGAGGCAGGCAAGACTACACTATCATTGCAAAAGTAGAACTTTTTTTTATTTTTTTCTTCCACTTTTTACCTTCATATAAGCACAAAAATGCAAGATACAAATATTTAAATATTTGTAATTGGCCCATTATCTTGTAACAGGGAAAAAAAAAATCAACTCGAGTTGACTGGATGATGGGTGGTAATAAAACCAGGGTTGTACTACAAATACTTCATACTGTAAGTACAGTATATTTCATCTTTAAGTCTAATGAATGTAAACATACAAACAGAAAGAATAATTTTGATGAAATGAGAATTCTTATTATTCTCTTTGTAGATGCTGTCCATCCAATCTGATTGAGACTGAGGTATTTAGCAAAGAAGAATGAGTGATAAACTCACTCTGTTTCAATCACTTGTCTGATTTTTATTTCTAGAACATTGCGAAAACCCTTTTTCACTTTTCTTCCATTAAATGATTATGCCTGACTTTTTGTGGTGGCTGATAAAACCAGAATAAAATGCATGTTTACTTGAATTTGTTCCAAATAGTTCAAAGGGATAGAAATGAACAGGTTGGTCAGTGATGAAGTTAAGCAAGTATAACTGGCTGCGTTCAGCTTGCTCCGTCGTATTACGAGAATCCAATTATTCTTCATTAAATAGTGCCAATGATAAGTCTTTTAATGTGATTAGCGTGTTGCGGACGTAAGTATCCAAACATTAAGTCGGGAACTCTTTTGGGTTTATCGGTAAACACAAGCAGATCTAAAGTGCGAGCCCAACAGGTTCTGATTGGAGGAGCCGGATGGCTTTGATGAGATTAAAGCAGTGTGTGCTATCAGATTATGAAGGATAATTAACAAGATAATGTTAAGTCATCTGTAGCAAGACAAGACCAATGCTTTCAATTACATCCAAGCTCTGGTGAAACATACGATTACCATATAGTAGAAGAAAACCCTTTTCAGCTGCAGTGTCACAAGATTGGAAAATGCAGAAATGAAAAACACTATGAAGGACCTTCGAAGGGATGTGCTCAGAGGGGGAATCTTGATCAGATGCCAGAATTATCTAAAGATTTGTGGGACCTGAAAAATAACTGGTAAAGATCCCATACAGATGGACTAGTTCTTGATTAACTGAGATATGAAAACAGCAGGTTGCATTGACGTTTATTTAGGAGCATCAGAGTAAAAAGTACCTAAAAGAAAAACACAAGATTTTCTGATTTTTATTTACATTTTAAAAACCATATATCATCCTTCCACTTCACAATACTTTAAAACAAGACAGTAACCATTCCCAAATTTTAAAAAACTGTCCTTGAACATGAGGATGGAACGTTTGTCAGCAATCAAGGACAACTTGTGATTCCATGTGTCTGGTTTTTTTGTTTTTTTTCCCCCTTGCTCTCCCCTCCATCCTCTCAGCTTTCTTGACTTCCAAGACTGGAAGAAAGCCACTGGCTTTTTATTTTTTATTTTTTTGTTAAGCAACATTACATAGGCGTCTGAAGAAACAGTGGTAGAGACAGAAGACATGAAGACAAAAAGAGGGACAATGCTTTCTGCATTGGGGGGAGAGAAAAAAAATCTTGAATATATTATAATCCTTTGTAAATGACTTATTATGTGTCTTTGTAAAACGGGGACAAAATGATTAGTGGGCCATTTAAACTGTCTCCCTCTCTATCCAGCTCACACACTGATGCTCAAGCTCACTAACACACAAACATTCCTCTGTAAGCCCAGCCATGACTGCCAGGAAACACTCAACATTGGATGGACCTGAGTGTTTATTATAAGGACGACGTAGAGGGAAGGGGACGTTTGGGGAGGTGTTGCTAAGAAACATAAATTTGAGTGCAGATGAAAGAGAATGTTGGTATTGAGAGCAAACGGATGGCTGATAGTAATTTGTGTGGAGTCAGATGATGGACTGCATGTCTGGTCTGCAAGGACAGGTTGAAATAGAAAATAAATAAATAAATGTGGGAGTGGCTCCGTAGGTGGGGGGCGGGTGCAGAAGAAGGTGAGGTTATGATGAGAGGGGTCTCCAGTCGGTGTCGGCGCCATGATACGGTAAGTGAGCCGCTTGATTGAACCGCATACTGTGTCAAACACACATTTTGTTCTGGTTCATCTATCATTGTCGATTCGGTAACTTTCACAGATTCTCAAACGCAACGCCGGGCCTCTTCTCCACTGGGGCAGGGCTTGCTCATGCATTCACATGAATACACTAATAGGCGTCAATGACATAAATCCATCAATATCATGAAACAGGCCTGCACTGATTTCTCTCTGACACCCAGGAAGATACATACTGTACACGCCAACACGCACACACACACAAGCACCTTGCTGCACCTGCCTTTGGCTGGCCCATTAACCATGTTGAGAGGGAGGAAAGTCAGGGGCAGTGGAGTGTCTCTTACTTCAACAATCAATCATACATTAGCCAGACAGCATATCCAACTGAGCAAGCTGCCAAACAGACAGGAGGAAGTGAGGAGGAAATTACTGCCTAACACCAGGGGGCACATGCAGAAATGTGTTTAGGTTTGAAACTACTACGTGTCTGCGACTGGAAAAAAAAAAAAAAAAAAAGTGTGTCTGCTCTTTGCGTCTCTGCATGGAGCTTTCTTTTATACGTCCCACTTATAGCTATAGTCATAATCCGATTCAGCCACAGTGTATAATATTAGAATATGTCTGTATTTAAATGTTAGAATAGCAGTCTTTATTAATTCACTTTACATTTTTAAAATTAAAACATAAACTTAGAGAAAAAATAAAGAAAGTGTTGACTTAAAGACAAATTAGGAAAGGTAAACAGGATTTTCCAGCTTTCGCTGCCACTTGCAAGGTGGCTTAAATTAAGCACTAAAAAAAAAAGTTACATGTATTGAAAGCCTCAACACGTTGCCTCATGACAGCAACCCTGGAACTTACCGAAACATAGTTTTTATTTTTTATTTTTAAACCAGCGTTACATTAAATTCCAGCGTTGTATAGAGTAAAATCTGAAAATTTCAGTTTGACAGAAGAGAACGACGGCGTTTTAAGACAGCATCAAACTCAATTTCATAGCTCAATATTGATGGTTATTTTCCAGCATTTCCACTGAATAGTCATGATATAGTAGCAAGGTAATGATTCTGAATTGCTGAAATGTCAGCGTAAAATGCTAAGGACAGAGCAAAAAATGCATCTCGCATCTTCACTTTTAGTTCCCTTAGAGTGAACTGGCATAGCATAGTGCTGAAGGACTGCTGAGGGGATATGTCCTAATCCTTCACAGATGTAATGTTCAAAAACCTTGTGCGCTTTCTGTCATTAAAGTTAAGCTTTAAGAGGTTAAGTGGACCTGGAGGAGACCACGTCAGGAAAAAGTAAATGCTTTCACGTGTCTTTTTATCTTACACCTTTTGTTTGCTCAGCGGTTTCTTTTACTTTGCCTGCGAGTCCATACCAGCAAAAACACTGCAGTCAGCGCCACAGATGGCAATATATGCTGCAAGAAAACATTCAGGACTCATGTTTAATGCTCTGTTTCCTGAAGTTTGGAAGTATTTATAAAACATAAATAAATATTTTTTTTTCTCTTAAATATAAGCAGAATTTCAAAAGGATAGTGACAGGACGCTGTGGAATTTAATTTGCTAAAACAAATATGTGAGCAAATAGTGTGAGCAAGCAAAAGAGGAAAAGCTCAGTTACATAAGTGTTTGGAAAATAAAGACGGCAACCTCTAGAAGTCATTCTGAAGAAGTTAGCAGCAAACTTGGTAAGCCTGATGAATGGATAGAGTTATGACATGGCTGACTGGTTTAATGTGATTGGATTCTGCAGTGAAATAAAGAGATCTCATCTGGTTATAATGAATTAACATAAGCATGCTAAATATCTATGCCAGGGTCTGTGATGGCCTTTCTGTCAAACTCAAACTCATATCTCTACATTGATAAGGATAGGTGGCTGAAAGTAAATCGGGTCATTTCTAACTGCTCTTGAAAACTTAAGTGGTCTACAAAAATATTTGTACCACTTGAAACTGTTCATATTTGTCAAACTTAAGTATACTTTCCTGAATTTTCTTTAGTCTGAAATCACATTGTGAAGCAAGACTGAAATAATGGATTCATTTTTTTAATTATTTCTTAGAAATTACATTTTGAAAAGTTATTTCTAAAAGCGTTGCTTATGCAATGCTTTGTACACTTTGTTCGGCAACGCTTTGCATAGCCACCCCTTGATGCATTTTAAGTGGTATCTGTGGTTTGAAAGTATGCCAAAAGTGAGCGAGACATTGACTCGCCGATCTACAGCAGGGACATCAGAATGTCACTAATGCTGGAGAAATGTGGACATATGATGACAAAATGATGGAAGGTATTACACTCTGAGAAGGGAGAAGAGCAGATGTCAGGGGGAGCTATATGTATTTTGAAATACCACAGACCATTGGCAGCAGGAAAGGAATACATGGAACGCCATAACCAAGTAGCCCGTAGAGTGATATACTAGGTGTGTGTGTGTGTGTGTGGGTGGGTGTGTGTGGGTGTGTGTGTGCGTGGGTGTGTGTGTGTGTGTGACAACAGGATGTTCATATATATATGTGGACCTATTCGTGCAACATGTGCTTGCCAGATAATGAAATCAGTGAAAGCTTATGACTTATCAACCTCTTGAATTGATTCGTTGTGACCCCAGAAAATGCAATTCAACTAACGGATTGCTCAATACCTTCGGGTATGATTCCTCAAGAGTTTAGGCATTTTCTTTTCTGTTCTGAGCTAGACTTTAAAACAAAACAATGCGAGTTCACTGACCAGTCACTGTCAGCTCTCACAAGTACTTAGAGATTAACAGACCCAAAATAGAGGCTTTTAAACAGAATGTGAAAACAGGCTCTTTTGTTACATATACTGTCTAAAAATATATTGGAACATCAGAGCATGTAAACACGCGGCGTTGTAAAATGACAAAGACGCTAATGTCTCTGATTAGATATCATTAGCGACAGAGCCGTTCCCACATATTTTTGATACAACCTGTGACTATTATCTGATGTAACCCAGCCAGTTTCACGTTAATTAATTTAAATGGCCTGTACTTGTATAAAAGTTGAACTCTTCCAGAAAACTCCAACACTTTTTATACTACATTCAGTCATTCACGCACAAATGAATGATGAGTTTCAGTGATTTTTGTGCAAAAAAATCAAAGTTGAAATAATTTAATGAGCACAAAATCCAATTAATCTGAGTGCATAATCTTCTTTAGGCGGACTCCAAACTGTCAGGACCCTGGGTTGTTTTCAGTTGTTTTGGGGTTTAGATTATTTCATTCTAGCCCACTTGTTATTGTGTTCCTTAGTGTCTTATTTTTCATTTTACCTTAGTTCAGTCCTTTCTTAAGTTACTCTTGTTCTATTATGTTTTTTTCTGTCTTCTGATTCTTTAGTGTTGGATTCATCCCTTATTCCCCTGTGTACTCTGCTCTTTCCCCTCACACCTGCAATCAGTTAGCCAATCAGTCCAGGTCCATTGTTCTAGCATTCACTCTCTCAGTATTTAAACTCATCTCCTTCTCTGTCTCTCCTTGCTTGTTCCTCCCACTAGTCCTGTTACTTCACTGTTTCACCTGGCTAGTTTTTTGTTCTTCAGTGCTTTGTTTTTTGTTCTGCTCTGGCTTCCTGTATTCACAGTTTTTTTTTTTTCCTTCTTCATTTTTTATTAAGAGATCCTCATCACCTCGCTGTCTCTGCCTTGCTGGATTTGGGTCCTCCACCATAACGTACGTGGTGGCACATACTACCTGAATATATGTACAATTCTACACAAAATAAATTGTTTGTGTTTTGCTTTTAAGCAGATGCTAAATTAAGCAGAGATGGTTCATGCACGTTTTACACGATCCTTGGAATGTCTGGAACACGCAAGATATTTGCAACCTTGGAGGTATTAACAATGAATATGAACTGAGGCAAATTTGCTGCAATATTTATTTGTCATACATTTTAACTCGGCATGTATAAATCGTACATGCATTCATCTGAAAAAAATCTTATGCATTATTAGAGTTTGATAACAAAAAAAGTGGTTGAGGTGGGGTTTGAGTTTTTGAGGAGACGCACGGAAAAAAAAAAGAAACACAGGACAACATTGGAAGAAAACTGGTTAGAAGCTGCAACATACCTCCGTTCTGCACCCAGTCTGGCTGAACTAGAGCCTTTTAGCAAATAAATGAATGGTCAAAAGTAAACTTCTTTCAATTATTTTCTTCACGCAACTTTTTAAAACCTTGGACTTAAATACTGCTCAGATCCCGTCAATGATATCTCTACTTTTGAACAATATGAACTGTTCTTGCTCATGAGTCCTACATTTACAACCTTATAGCAAAATTACCAAAGAAAAGCACCTTTGAAACACTATCTATTTAAAACTGTTGTCAACAGGAATAAAGATTCCAGTAAACTCACAATAGTTCATTCTTCATGAAGTCGACTGCCATGTGACCGTTATTTGAACTTTTCCTTTTTTTTTGCATGTTTACACATTCATTCTCCTGAACCAGAATACGCTGAAAAGCATTTAAATGTACATGAGTAGCATTAATGATAATAGTGTCTGTTTATATATCTCATCTTTTTTTTTTTTCGTCCCTCCTCCCCCCTTTTCTTCTCGCACACAGCCACAGAAAGACCTGGGACTAAGGGCCTTGCCCTTTTACCTTTTAGTGTTTGCAGTGCTTATTGGAGCGTGCTGTCTTTACATTTGCAGAGCTCTTAACAATGGCCTCAGCAAAAATCCCATTTAGTTAAGAGCCCCTAGAAGACCTGTCTTGAGGCTAAAAACGGAGCAGCTGAGCGTCAAAGCAGAGCGAGCGCAGAGAAAAGAAGAGGAGCTGGAAAGCAGCGTGCGGATGGTGCCTTCTGTGTATTTACTGATGAAACCTGGGACACGCTTTTCTGCACAGTCATCTCAACTCGCACCAATTCCTGAAATCATTACCTCTTTAACTGAACATTTTCCTAAGAGAATATTTTCTCAACAACTATGAATTTAGTACCTTCTTTCTCAAAAAGTCCCCGTCACCCCCTCCCAAAAAACAACAAAAAAACCAAAACCCAAACAATAAATAATAAATTACTCACCACTCCAACTCCAGTCCAACTCTCTCCATCCCCTAAAGAACAGGCAATCTTCCCCTCATCTTGATTCCCCTGTTGGTATTGTCAAAATGATGGAAATAGCAGCAATTCCTCAGTGAGTGCAGCTCTCTAATGGTGTTTTTTTTTTTTTTTTCTGCTGGCATGAAATCGCTAACTTATCTCCTGGAGGGTAAGATCAACCGTCATCACTACTGTCAGGCCAGGTTTTATTCATTGCCTCCATCTGCCCACCTTGTTGTGATGGAGTGCAACAAAGCCTCGTATTTTATGTGCTGTAATGAAGATCAAATATGACAAACTTGTTTATATGTTTATGCCTCAGCTATGCTACAAACACGGAGGATCAACATTTTGCTTTTTTCCAATGCTCCTTTTGCACTAAGAGAAAGTATTGCTCTTCAAAAGGTCACCCTGTGAGAGTTTTTAGTTTGATAAATGATTGCCTTTTAGAAATCCTTTTGTTCTTCTTTTAAATTTAGGGCTTGATGGAGAGCTCAGATTTTGCATTCATGATCCAAAATAGCTTGTCTCTTCACAGATACCACAATATAATATAAATAACTAATACCTGTCAGAAGGTAACAGGGAATAATAGCCAGGATGGGTAAAATCCTCAGTGATGCCTGTGGCTTTATTGTGTACTGTGATGGTTTTGGGGTGCTCTGCTAATGTAGTACGTGGATGACATGCTGGAATAAATAGAACCGTGAAATTCTGCTTTCCACCAGAAAATCTAGAAAGAGAATGACCCGTTTTCAGGTGACCTCAGGCTTTGGCGTACGGCAGCCAAACCAGCCTCTGAATAGCTCAAACAAAAGACCAAAATCATGTATGGGAGAATTACTTTTTACAAAACGCCATGTTGGTTTAGATAGACTTTTGCCAACAATAAATTACACAACAGTTTTCTGTTAGGAGGCAAACATTTTTGTATTTTTTTTTGTCATCAGTGTATGCGGTACTACAGGGGATCACAAAAAATATGTTTGACTAAATGGATAACATAAAAACATATGGAGAAAGCAACAACCTACAAGAGCTGCAGTCCTCTACCTGTCAACGTGTTTCCCCTGTCAAACCTGTCAAGGCCTTACTCAACAATTTTTCAACTTTGAGCACAAAATGTTTGCTTGCTGCCTAATATCTCACCCACCTCTATGTGGCAAGGTAACTGATAATCACAGTCCATCTTTACCTGTCAGCAATCGTAATGTTATATTATACTGATGTTTGCAAAGATTCTTTTATGGCTGCTTAATGTATCATCTTATTTTAAAGTATTCATTTATGAACAGCAGAGTTTGAAAATGATAAACCAAAAGATGTCGGCACTTGCACATACTAACATGATTTAAGAGACAATTTCTTAAATTCCAGCGACTCTGTGCCATGTTCAACTTGTTATGAAGGCAGAAAAGAATGGCTGGATTTTTTTCTTCTTCTTCTGCAAATAACAATATATTCTTGGGCACCACAAGACAGCCTTCCTTGCCAAGAGCAAGGTGGGGTTAAATCATAGCTTTTTTTCTTTTTTCTTTTTCTTGAACCTGTTTAGCCTACAGTCAGTCATGATGGATGGGCCAACAAAGTGTGGTCTGCTGTGGGCTTCAGCTACTCTTAAATGTATGGGCAAATGGGAGGGAGGCGGAGCGCAGACAGAGAGATGGGATTGAGGGACTGGGGCAGATTTATGAGAAGAGGGCTGAATGTAGCTGATAGATGCCCATGAACAGGGGCTAGACTGAAGTCATACACCAGCTGAAGATGACCAGAAAGAATTTTCACTGTAGGTGGGCTAAGAGCAGGGCGGTCGTCATCTGGCAATTTATCACTGTCAGTCGGGAGGAAAGGAGTGTCTACCGTTGATAATGCGGATGCGAAGGTAAAGATGCCTCGAGCACAAGACTAGAAAACGTCACTTGTGACGGCAGTAATTTATTGCACATATGGAACATGGCTACTCCGTGATGACTTTGTTGAGTCAACATCAGCTGTGTGGTTAATCCAATATGACTGGAAAATTAAAAAATAAAGTATGAGTAGGAATTGGAATATCAAGAGCAGACCAAGGTCACACTGCACAGAAACAAATATTCATAAGTTTATTCTCCTGTTCTTTCACTTTATTGATGTAGACTTGGTGATTGGATCCTGAGTTGTTGGAGGTTTGCTTTTTATTTTGTGTTCCTTAGTCTCTTTCTCTGATCATTCATCTTGTTTCTGTTTTATTTTATCACCCTCCCAGTATTTAAGCACTTCGGCTGCAGTCACTCTTTGCTGGTTCCTCCCATTAATTGCTGTTAGATCCTTGTTTCTTCCCCAGATTTTGTTGCTGGCTTTTTGTTCTGGATTCCTGTTTTTTTGTTTGGCTCTGGCTCCCTGTGCTCCCATGACTTTTGTACATTTTTTTTTATCTTTATTTCTCCATTAAATCTTTGAACAAGATCAATGCTCCCAGCTCCTGTCTGCATTTTGGGTCCACCAACAAACATTACATGACACTTGGATTCAATTAAGTCCGCTGATGGCTATGTTTGTGTATGCATCCACACAAGCATCCAGTGTGTGTTGTTGCAACACCTTCTTTTTTATGTAGCAGCTCAATGTAAGAATCCACTAAACATATCAACAATAATTCATATGTTGATGTAAATAGAGGCAAGCTTACTTTAACCAGACCAGTTGGATGCTTTTCTGTGTATAGTCCATTATATAGTAAAGGATTTTAGATTAAAATAAAGACTGTTACGACCCGGCTCGACTGGTCGCAACAAAAACTGGGAGGACACAGCAACCAGACAGTGTTTTAGCCTATAAAAGACATTTATTTAAAAGAATCAAAATGGTCTAGGTGTTGGCATCAGACGGCAGCCCCTCATGGGGCGATCAACCCTATAGCCTGGTCCCTCCACACCAGGAAGTCCGGACCCCAACCTGGTCTGGACTGGATGGCTGTCTGCGTGGCGTGCTTGCTTCAACCGGGGACACACCTCCTGAATGGAACGGCGCTCCTTAAGTACCAACCAGGTAGCCTTGTAATGGAGGCGCCTCCCACATTGAGGACCTTAATTGGTAGTTTTAATTGACAGTCACATAGCACACCCACACATACACACACACAGGACCGCACAGCAGGGCGTCACAAGACACTATGGAGGAAAAGAAGAGGAGAAGTTAAAACTTTACCTTCATGGTAACTACAGAATAATGACATTTGCAACACTACTCCCATGAAAATGAGCTTGACTTTAACTATATTTTGACCTCTTCAATGCATCGTTCTCAATAAACTGTCACGTTGTGTCAGTACAGCAGGTCCCTTTCAAGCTCTACTCCACCATCCTGACAACACAACCCATTATTCTCACCCCTATGGGCATTTAAGATCAAAGCATAAGACCTTGACCATCAATAATTCAGTTGGATACTGTAGAGTGTTGTTCCCCTAAACCTGACCTTCAAACACAGTAAGGCACTGACTAAAGATATTTGGCAAGCACTACATTTTATATTTAAATATATGTTTATTTCACTAACGGTCTTCCTCCGGTGAATGTCACTGGATAATGTATGGGTTGTAAATGTTTCAGTTCTCTACAGAGAGTCTAAGAAAACCTTTTTTTTTTAACATAGAAAAACTTCTCTTGCTATCTAAACTGACTTTGATCTGTTTCCTTTTATCCCTTGGTCCAACAAGTGTCTTTGTAGATTCCCAGTCATTCTATAAGCTTGGGTAGAAACCAATAGATTTTTTTTCAGCTCTTGAAGACATTTCATATGCCTCCTCTTCCTCAGATCGAAGTGACTGGAATGGTGGCCTAGATAATACGAGACTTGAGAGCATCGAGATGCAGTGAGGTTGGGGACTGCTAAGACACTGAATCCTTTGGAATCAGCTATGTAGGCACACATTGGGTGAATTTCAATTTTGACCATAAAAAGCTTTAAATCATACAGAAAACAATAGAAAAGTCAAGTGGACAACTTAATTTTCTTTTGTCATTTTTAGTATTTTACTTGTTATGATGCCTCCCCTTGATGGCACAGCACTGCTTGGGAGACTTTTTGAAGTCACTTATGCCCCTTTCAAATCTTATGAACTAGAATATATTCTTGTACATATCCCCTTACTTACCTTATGCATTGAAAAAACAAAAAAGACCAAGGTTCATATTATATTAATGCTACTGTCTACTCTGATGCTTGATGTGATTTAATAGACTCAATTAAGCAAATAGGATCCTAACTCCAGTTAACCTTTTTGTAGAGAAAAGTTGGTCTGGAAAATATTCCCAGCCAGCCTGGCCACAAGGTATACCTGGAAAGCAGAAAAACACTGATGTGCTGTTGAATCAATTTGACTTAGCCAACGTCAGGACTTACATCTGACTGAAATGTTGTGGCATGAACATGAAACGGGCCTTCCATGCTCAAAAACTCTCCAGCGCGGATGAAACAGAAGAATTCTGCAAACACAAGTTTCATAAAATTTGTTCAGGCCGATATAGTGGACTCTTTGCCAATTATCACAAATGCATGATGGGAGTTTGAATCCGCCATGCACACAAAGAAAAGTTATTTATTTATTTTTTTTAATGAAATTTATTTTACATTTACAGGAAAAAAGGTATTATGTAAGTAAATGTTGTAAGTAGAAGAAAATAACAACCTATTAAAGACGGGACGAGGATAGAGGAGCTGCCGTGGTGGAGTTTTGTACATGGTAACATGGAGGAAGTCTAGTTAGCTTTACAGGCCACTCCAATTTTTATGTTCCTACCCCTCAGTGAATATAACAGACTAGCAAATATATACAGGTAAATATATCCCCAACTATATATTTTTCTAGCTTCAGACAATCACATGCATGATGTGGAGCCATACACCTAATCATACTTCAGGCAAATACAAAGGAATTATTTTATGCTCAGATGTGTTTGTACTTAGGTTTTCCTCAGAACGGCATCTGCACAGAAAAACACATTGTTCTGCCCTGATCCGAAATCTAGGCTGAGCAGAAAGACCTACTAAACTTCGGCTCTTGAAAGCATGGATGAGAAGTAGCATGAAAGCATTACAGTTTCCATGTTATTTCTGATCGAATCTGGCGCACAAGCAAGATTCGATCATAGCCAGAGAATAAACCCCAGAGGCAACTAATAAATGCGGGCATTCAAACAGCTGATGCATCACAGACTGCAAGTTAATCCTGAGGGGCTGAAAGAAAAAAAAAAAAACAACTTAAGCGAAATACCAGTTTGAGAAGATGAAAAAATAAAATAAAATACATGTGGCAGGCCGAATTTAAATGGACTTCCAGGTTTACCCGATCATGTCAATGGGAGGAAAAACAAAGTTCAGTCCGGCTCGCATGTTCCTTGATTCGCAGGAAGCAAATCAAACTTGCCATTGTTCTGCCATTTAGCTGAGGCAAAATTAATCAAACGCAGGCAATACAATTTTCTGACAAGACGCACATTTTAAATTACAGAGAAGGCGAACAGGAAAATTACAGTTACTCTGATTAGGAAGCTAGTGGTGGAGATGTAGGAATACATAGGACCTTTGGACCTTTTCTTTCAGTGGGGATTAGTAGAGACAAATGCTAAGAGTGAGACATGCAGGTTTCCTAAGCATACGAAATTTTTGAACCTCTTTTTAAACGTTTCACATTTTGGCAAATTAGAGCCACTAAATTTAATGCGTTTTATTAAGATTAAGGGGTTTCGATGCTGATTGTGTCATTCTAACATTTGAAGAATCGTAACCCTATTTTTTGCCGCTCTGGATAAATGTCTATCTGCGTTGCCTTACTGGAAGACAAAGTTTGACACCATTCCCAAGTCTTTTGCAACCTAACATGTTTTCCTCCATGTTTACCCTTAATCTAGGTCCATACATTTTTCCCATCAATTGTGCAGTAAGATATCTCTCATGACTCGGGTTGCTTTGATTATTTGATCCTAGTTTAATCCTGGTGCACTATTTGATCCTCGTGCTCTTTATATTTCTTTCTCTTTCTCTGGTCCTTCTCAGGTGAAGCTGTTCATCTCAAACCCGAGTCGAGTCCTGGCAGCTTAGCGGTCCTTCACATGGTCTTTGGTGCATCGATCACACAATGACTGCCATCTGCTGCTTATCAACGATCGCAGTGTCCGGCTGTGGGACATTACCATTTTGTCTTAGCATACAGTAGGTTACATTTTCCGCATTCTACTGTAAGAGGCTTATGAGAGAATACCCAAAATGTTTGATGTAAGTCATACAGTTTACCATTCTATCAAAAACATAAGGAAAGGTAAACTTTCGAATTTAGAACAATAAACAGAAATCATTATCATTCTCTTATATTCTTGTATTTAGCAAGCAGAAATGATATTGATCATCATACCTGACATAAAATAGGAAAAGTGTAGTCTGATGTATTCTGAGGTTATCTATTTTTATACAGAGTAAAAAGAAATATAATTTTTCTGGATGCTTGTTTGTTCAGATGTTAAATTATGAATGGTCCAGTTTAATTTCAGTGGCTTCTGCTTTCATGTGTCGATACTGAAAACAAAGATTCCCACAGCTCCTCATGGGCATTGATGCACATGTTTGTGTTTGATTTCTCAAAAAAAAAAACTCATAATAATGTGCTCAAGTGTTTATTAAACTGAAGCAAAACATTTTTCAAATGTTTCTTTTTATTTTGCTCTCTATTTTTACTTTTTTCTCATTTGCCCAGTTTGATTTCTTGCCTCACGAAACAACTTTGTTTCTGAGACATTTTTTCTGTTTGCAAACACACACACACAAAAATTACAGTATCTACAACTATTACACACAAAAGTAATAGTATGATCTTAAAACTTTTGCACCACCTCTAACCTTTTAAGGCTGTTTTCAGACAAACAATGCCTTTATGGAGGACAGCAAAAAAATCTAAAATTATTGATTATGTCATATTTGTACTTCTTTTTTTGAGTAATCAAATTTTAAAAAAAGTTATGACACTGTTGTCACCCTGGTGAAACAGTTTATTGACAATGACACAGTTTTAATTTGTGCTCAGAGTGAAGTGTCATTCACTGTCAAAATAGTCATGGAAAAGTTCACCCAGGCTGTACCAACAGTGTTAAAGAAGAAAGCAATAGCCAAGTCTGCAAATCAAAAGCACTACAAAAGTTACCATCAACAAGTGTGACCAACTTTGCTAAAAACAAGAATTTTGGTAATATGGTGGTGAGGGGATTACATGTATGAGAAATGTTCCTTCCTCATTATTACATGAAATAACTAAAATTGTGCTCAGTGTGGTTGCCAGTGTTTGTGGTTTCTTTATTTTCAAGAAATCCATGTTTGAAGCATGTGCTTGAGAACAATTAGCAACTTACCTAAGCAAAAACCTTTGTAGCATTTATGCAATCTCTGGTTGGCATAGTGCTGCAAAATAATTGGTGGTAGTTCAGGACAAATGTTGCGTTTAAGTGATGACGCTATCCTGAGAGATTGTATTGCCAAAATGGCAGTGCTGACATTTGCATACCATCTTGCACATTTGGTATGTAGAGGAGATGAAAGTCTGGGTTTTATCTGTTTTGTGCCTTTCTCTTCAGGAGTTAACCTTATCAGAATAACATTCAATTATTCATAAGAAATGATGTATTGTAAAGAGAGATTTCTATCAGTCACTAAGTGAATTAAAGGTGAAGGATTTTTCTTTTGTATCAGTGTACTCAGCCAACGTTCAATTTTTTTTCCCCACATTTTATTTTTTATTTTTTTTGCATTGTCATGTTTTAAAGCTAATAAATGAGACTGCATATCACAGTCACAGATGGTCCTACTTTTCGATCAGCTTTGTGCTTTCATTTAGTTCAGATTTGGAGATCACAAATTTGATTCCGAGTAGAGTCCTTTCAGGCAAAACTGTCACAAAAAGCCTATAGGTATAAAAGGAGGAAAAGTGGACCTTGACAGATTATCTGAGGATACCACATGAAAAAAAAAATCTTTATTTATTGACTTGAAATTACTATATTTTATATTTGCTCATGTACATCAAGAAGATTTCACATCTTTGATGTGTTACTGTTTTAAATCATGCATTTATTTTGAAATTAAGTGTGTGGAGGTCTCCACAGTGTGC
Source organism: Alfaro cultratus (assembly GCA_903066825.1). NCBI lineage: Eukaryota > Metazoa > Chordata > Actinopteri > Cyprinodontiformes > Poeciliidae > Alfaro > Alfaro cultratus. The sequence continues at coordinate 18,907 of CAEFZX010027023.1, forward strand.
AAATGGCTTTTGTTACTTCTGCTGTTTTTAATAAACTGTCTCATTTTATGTTTTTTGTCTAAAATGACCTTTGTCTTCCTACGCATGCTCGATTTTGCTCGATTCTAGTTTCGCTGCACAGCTCAGCCTGGGCTTTCTCCCATTGACTTGGATTCCTCTGGTAGAACTTCAACCGGGCCAATCAGCGGACAGAAGTGGAGGATGGCTGTTTACAGCACAGGCACTTTCCAGTAGGCTACACAGTGTTGAACTGGTCCATGACATACACTAGTAAGAGTATGGAAAGTTATCAAATGTTATCAATTGGATATATAAACTATAAACTTCAACAGAATCCTTGCCTAAAGCAAGCAATTGTTTGTCAACAGCAGATGGTCCAGACCTTCTGTACAAAGCAAAGCGTAGAGTAAGGGATTGGCTTGTACCAGATGAGTTTTAGTCTATAATTATGTAAAACCCCAAAGTGGTAGGACAATTACTAAGTTAATTACTCAGAAAGTAGGTTGTGCTGGCAGTTTCAGTTTTTATTTCAAGCATCCCTCGAGGGGGGTGAATCTTCATACACCCAGACAGAGAAATAATAGTGATGCATCAGGAATGTTGTTATTACTGTCACAACATATGTTTAAAAATAGCTTGGGAAAGATGGCATGGCTGGTGATCAAATTGTGACACAGTGTCTGTGAATGTAAGCTACAGTGTCAGCGTAACTGCAATGGAACATCGCCATTGACCTAAAGCAGCACATCTTCCCATGAATTGAAACAAAAAGGCAGATAAACAACATAGTGATAGGGGACCAGTGTAATATCGAATAATAAATAAAAGAATTGGAACTTCATTCGAGCAATATCATTACAATTTCAAACAAGTATAGGCAGAGGAATCTATAAAACTCAAACTTCAATTTACATATAAATAAAAGTGCAGACCCAGACATAATACAGCAGCATGCTGCATCACAAAATACTGCTGCTGTCACACAGGAGTCTTGTATCTCCGAAAGCAAAACTTTTCAGGAAATGGGGTGGAGGAGGAAATATTGCCGCTAAACATAAATTCATACTGACTGGTTAAGTTACATTTTCCTTAAAAAAAAAAATAAAAATAAAAAATGGGAGTGAAAGTCCAGAGATATGTGAAGGTGATCACTAGAGTTGATTTTTGTAAAACAAATTAAACTAAAACTGAAATACAAGGTTTTTGCCCGAAAGCAACAATGAACTGTACAACTAAGAGCAATGCAGCTTCATTTTAAAACGAATGTATGTGTCGGTTTGAAGATTAAGATCCAGACCCTGACATGCTGCAATCTGACAGATGCACAGCCTTGGTAGCTTCTATTTTCGCTCTATCATTTGAAACTGTGCTCACTGGTGAAGCAATTTTCAAATTTAGGCTGTTAAAGTAATACGGTCCACTTTTGTCTTCACAAGATGTGCACTTGAATTTCAAATAGCGCTCTGCCTTGTTTTCCACATCTTACCTATAGAAACCCCCATCCCCCCAAACATAATAATAATAATCAAAAACAAATACAACCATCTTATTTTGAAGCAGTTAGATTAGATTCTTTAAAGAAATAAGTACACTGGAATCTTAGGCTGGATTACTATAGCCGCCGAAGCTTAGAGGAGTTGGAAATTTATTATAGCTGAATATATGGCCGCTTAGCAATCTGTCAACACTTGTGGAGCTGGGCTGCGCTGCTGTGGCTCCTCCTTCACACCCGAGCCGTCAAAAGAACCACTTGAGTTGACTAATGTACCATCACTTCTTCTCATTCTTATGCAAATATATGCAGCAAAGGCACCCCAAAGTCTAATCAGATCATCCACCGTCTAGAGAATGCAAAGGGAGAAAAAAAAAAACACAAAAAATGGTGGTGTGAGAATTTAGAAATTTTGAATAAGGGGGTTCATTCCCAAAAGAGAAAAAAAGAGTCACTCCTAACAAAAGTTTTCATACGCCTTGATCATTTTCACATTTTGTCCCATTACAACCACTAATGTCAGTGGATTTTATGAGACACGACATCACTGCAATCAAAGCAGCTATTCTTTTGTGTATTTCTCTCTCTACCAGCTTTCCACATGTATTCTGTGTGATGTGGAATCTGCACTTTGACTGGGTCATTCTAGCATTAAAAAAATTATCTGTGTCATTTGTCTGTAGCTGTAACATTCTTGGGGAACAAAAAGCATTTCAGCAGCATGATGCTCCCATCCCCATATTTCTGTGAGGATTATGTAGTCAGGGACATTCCATTTATTTTACTGAAATGGTTCCACTTCACCACACATGCCATTTCAAGACTCTCAAAACAGAGTTTAGTTCAGTTGCATATGTTTTGTTAAGTCATGTATATAGTTCAATGAAGTTAAGTTAAGTTCATTAAGCCAACAGTTGAAAAAGTTATCCATTTGGAAAAAAGTGTCAGTTCAAATAGTTCGGGGTGACAGTGGAAAGCAATAACATCTGTTTAACACAACAAAACCTGCAGTTTACCTGCCACAAGTAATGTTTTGCATGTAAGCAAAAAAACCAAAAAAACGTTTAATTCTGCTCTCATGATCAGAGGATCTTCAGCAACATGTTTGCTTTGTCCGTTGTGACAAACTACACACAGAACATTTATTTATTTTTTTTGCTCTCATTAAAAATTGCCTTTCATCTCGTCTCCGTTGCACAAAAGTCATTTTTTTGGACGGTATCTCTTCTCTTTGTTTTGACATCCCCACAGCATGAGAACAGTCCTGCCAACAGGTTCTCCCACTTGAAATGTGTATCACAGTAATTTAGGCAAAAGGCCCAACTTACTTTTTGCCTCTTATTTTTCCTCTGGAATATTCTTTTTCTCCAGTCTTTCAGTTTAGGTTGGCTATTATGCCATTTCCATTTTGAATTATGTTCTGTTTTTTTTTGTTGGTTGCTTTATTGCCTAACCTTGCATTAACCTTCTTCATAACTTTTTTCCTGACCTGCCTGGTCAGGAAAAAATGACAATAATAACTCCCCCGAAGGCCTTCATATAATAGGTATATTTATATTAAAACCAGATTACAAACAGGTGGGACTGTGCTGTAGTTACTACTTAGATGACTTATTAAGCCAATTGATCATGTTGGTTTTTTGACGTTGTGATATCAAAGTAAATTATTCTTTACTAAAAATAGCACGCTGCCACACTTTTAAGATTTACATTTTTCAAAGAATTTCAAAAATCATATTCTGATTTCCCACAATTTTTACACTGTGTTGGGGTATGATTCAATATCCGAAAGTTCAAGAAACATGGTGGGTTGTCTATATTTTTAATCACATTAATTGTTTTTGCAGAAATGTTGGCGTGATGTATCATGTATTAGTGTCCAAATAAAGAAAATCAAGCGTGATGTTGTCCTTTTGAGAGCTTGTGGAATTTGACATCATGTAGCTATACTTTTCTGGCTGACGTCAGTAGAGGTAGAATGCGTGTGCGTGTGTGTTGGTGTGAGCGGGTGGGTACGCGCGCGTGTGTGCGCGAGAGAGGGGGTGAGAAAGACGGAGGATGGAGTAGGAGGAAGAGGAGGAGGAGGAGGAGGGGATGGGGAGTTCCGACGTGAACGCGCCTGACGGATCCCCGGCGGAGAGGGCAGCGAGAGCGCGCATCTCCGTCCTCCGCTCGTGAAGACACTGCAGGGGAGCCAGATGCCCGACTGCGAGACGCTGCCTGTGGATCCTCATCCCGAATGCCAGAGCAGGCGACACATCTCATCCCACCGCACAGAGGAGGAGGAGGAGGAAGAAGAGGAAGAAATGGAGGAGTGAGATACAATGCTTTTTTTTTTTCTGCTTTTTTTTTGTGATTTCATCTTTCGCGTCCAACTCGCTCCCTCTCTGTTGTTTCGGCGTCTGCTTTAAATGAAGAGCCTCTTTGGACTTGGAGTACCGGGCATCGTTAGAAAAAAGAGAAAAAACCAGCCCGTTATCCCACCGCTTCTGCTGCTGCTGCGGTGCTGCTTACTGTGAATTTGGAATATGTCGTGCGGCTCCCTGCACCAAACCATGGAGATTATATCACGTGGATTTACGCTTTTTTTAAACAAAACTGGACATCTACAGTAACATCGTTTTTTAGTTGATCTTTTATTTTTATTTTTTGGATTGCGTTGCCCCTCGTTTTTTTTCTTTTTTTTTGTTTTCTGTTCTGTTCTTTCATTTGATCTGTGCCTACTTTTCTTATTTTTTTATGATTTCATGAATTTAGATTTTCCTTTCACCTTTTGTTTAGATTGTTTATTTCCATTTATACTTTCTTCCCTTTTCCCTTTCCTTCTTCTCTTTGGACTCGATGAAGTGGGATGCCTCACGGAGAACATTAGTGGGGCGCAGCAGCAAAACGTGAATGAATAATAATCCCCTTCTCCGTCTGAGACGTGCCATGGATGGGAAACTTAACTTATGTCCACGGAACCGATCGGGGAATAGCCTCCTCCTCAAATAACTGCTGCTGACAGCGACCAGGTAACGTGAGCCTATCGGCAAAAAGAGAGAGAGAGATGAAAAAAAACCTCAACTTTGTCTAGCTGGTGTGTGTTTATTTACTCTGGTGCCTATTTTTGATGTCGCATCCAGCTAATAGCTTCAGCCTGCTTGGATTGGGTTTTCATAAGGAATGAATCAAAGCGTCTGTCTATTTATTTTTTTAACCTATTTTATTTTTTAGTATGTGATGTGGAAGACACCTCAAATATTCTCAATCCCCGAAGGAGAGAGCAGGGATTGAGCTTTAGGGATTCTCGCCTATAAAGCCGACCTGGAACTTTGCGCAGTGGCCACACAGACGCATGCACGCACACACACAAACACACACACGCACACTGTTTCCACTTTCCATTCTAGTGTTTCTAGACGCATTGGCACGCTCAATCCCCCACCCCCCCATCCGCTTGGAAGACAGAGGAAGGGTTGTTGCACTCTACCCCTTTTTTTTAAGTTTTCCGTAGTAATCACATATTTTACTTTTAGTTGGTGAGAACTAATTGTTGGCAGAAAGATACATCGTCCGCGGTCTGATTACAACGATTTTTCCGTGCGCAACTGTGCGCCCGTATGAGTGAGCGGGCGGCTTCCGCCGTTGAATGTTAAAGAGGATGCACGCAAGAGCATGCATGGGGAGAAAAGAGGGGAGGGGGAGTTCACTGGCAGCGGCTCGTGCAACAGAAAGCCCTTTGAACGCTGCAACATCGCGGCGGGTTCGTCTGCGCCTGCCGCAGTGCCGCGTCGTGTAGCGCCAAAGCTCCGTTCTGCCGGCGCGCACGTCGGGCAAAACTCTCCTCTCCAGAACCGCTCCGCCTTTAGGAAAGCGAGCAGGTGGCTCCCGCGTAACGCTGAGCGAGAATGACAACCTGGGACGCGACGGAAAAGGGAGTGCAAAGCAGCCTCCGAGCGTCCTCTCCCTCTGTCTGTTCCTCTCCGTGCCATCTGTTGAGCGTGCGGAGCGTGCGCTCCCCCTCTTCACGCACCTTTTAATTCAAGCTCCCATCCCCGACCACCGTCGAATCTCAGCTAAATGTTCATTTTAAAAAGAAAAAGGAGGGAAAAAAAGGGAGTCGCTCAGACGGTAGCGATGAGCTGGATTGTGTTGCTCCTTTAAAATGCCATCTGTGATATGTTAAACTTTCTGCCTAATCTCGTTGTGCGGGGAGTCTGTGCAGGACGCACGGATTCGTGTGCAGCGTCTGTGCGACTCGTTCAGTTCAGATGAACAGGTCATCAGAGTTCAGGTTTTATTTTTTTTTATTTTTTTTCTCAAGTACCCACGTATTGTGAACTGTTTTGTGACATTACCATCACGTGACACAGTAACACATGGCTGCGAAGTGAAACGACGCACGATTTTCAACATTCAACAACTAAAAATATGTGGCGAGTATATAAGTATTCTGCCAGGTGCGCCTCCAGAAGGTTTTACAAGGGGCGGTTCAAAGCAGACTATAAATGTTTTTGGAGGGCAGACCAAAAATAAGAGCCATTTTTGGAGGTTCATTTAGGTTTGGACAAACCTAAATGTCTAATGGTAAATGACACAAGCCTCATTGAGCAACTGCTACCAGTGCGGCAGATGTGCAACGTTAGTTTTCCTCTATACCCGCCTTTTGCAATGAGTTTAGTTTTGGTTTAGTTTCACATGTTTGCTGCATTTTCAAATAGTACTCCTCATGGCTTTCTGTCAACAATAACCCTGAGTAAAATTTAGTTTTGGCTCCAACATCAATTTAAACCCACCAGCCACCACAGACCACTCTTTACAGTGAACTAGAGAGCTACTGAAAGATTTGCTTTGTTTTTGCTCAACCATCATAATGGTCCTTTGTTATTGTTCATCACGTGAACTGATCAAAAGCCCATAAAAAAGCAAGTTTTCCTTATTTTCTGCAACAATTCACTTAAAAAGTCTTTACCCACAAGCTATCATAAGAAGCTTCACTAAACATAAAGTATAGATCTTCAGTTGGCTTGAAGAACCATTGCATACAAAAATGCTGGAAGTAAGGCATAATATGAATAATAAAAACATTCCTAAGTATTTATTTTTTTCCTGAACTGTACATGAAACTTTTTGCAAAGTAAGCAAAATGTCGTTTGCGCAAGGCTCCCCTTTGAGGTTGAACAGATTCTGAGCTCACTAAAAGCTCCAGCGTTCTCTGAAAATGATTAACAAGCAAAACTTCCAAGGCTCCTTCAAACACCGAAAAGACAAGAGATTAATGACCTTTGATGACGCAGAGATTTCCAGATTCAGCTTTGTTTAAAGTGATGGAACCTGCAAGATCACATTTTGCACCCTTCTAATCCTATAAATGCAACGACACATGCACGATCCTGGGGCTTTGGCTGCAGGGAAACAGTTACAAGTTCAGCACCACGGACAAAGGTCCGAGAAGCATGAAAACACTTCTTACGCTCCTCTTTATTATTAGAGAGTTTGAGTTATATTATAGGCGGGTGAGGGTGGGGTTTTATTATTCTTTACTGCATAGAAAGTTAAAAATCCACACTGTAGTGATAGACAATAAAGTACAGTTTTGTTTTTTATCCATCAGGGCATTATATGCAGCTAGTACAGAACATCTTTCAGGTCCTGTGGGTTGTGAGATTGGGTATCCATGGACTTTTTTGTCCCCCACATCTCGTCAAAGCTGTGATCAGATTAAGGTCTGGGGAAAACTGGAAGCCAACGAGTCAACGCCTCAAACTTGTTGTGCACCTCAAACCATTCCTGGACCAATTTTTGCTTTTTTTTATTATGTTGCTGAATGTTAAAGTAGCACCAACACAAGCTGCGTTTCCATTAACCATGGAACTGCGCAAATTGAAATGACGAAAATAAATGTGCTTAATGGAAACAAATAATGCTAACACTTTATTTGAAGGGGTGTGCATAAGACTGACATGACACTGTCGTAAACATGAAGGAGTACTTATGAATGTTTATGCCTGTTGTCATGAAGTGTCATTTGGAAAATAATGACACTTTTAATGCAAAGTTGCATTAAAGTCCATTAAAAGTGCCAACTTTGCATTAAGGTGTAATTATTTACCATATAATGCAAAGTTGACTCTTTTAATGACACTTTTAATGCAGCTTTGCATTAAAAGTGTCATTATTTACTGAATGACACTTCATGACAACAGTCATAATCATTCATAAAGACTTATTTATGTTTATAACAGGCATCATATAATATTTATGACAGTGTCATGTCAGTCTTATGCACACCCCATCAAATAAATAAGTGTTACCCAAATAACAATAATAAAAAAAACAGTTTTTTATTTTATTTTATGAAACATTGTTGGACTGGGATGAGTCGACCTAAAGATGTATTTCGCAGAACTGCAATGGAAACACTTTTTTGTTTTTGCATCATGAGTCACGTGATCAACAGCGCTACTACTGGCAAAATCCCACGAAGAAGACAGCAGGAAGTAGTTTTCCTTGTAGTTTGTAGTTTGTTTTTTGGGACAATGTGCAGGTGACTCCACCAGCGGTCTTACAGCATGGCACAGTTCATAAAAAGTTGTGTTGTCATTTGAACGTGTTGAATCTGCAGCTGTTCCATAAACTCGCCAACTACAATTTGAACCAAAACGCTGCATACGTAGACGCAACCCAAGTACAGTGGGCTTGTCGCTCCAACGCCAACATTTCCTCTGATGGCTGATGGATAATGAGCGTCACGGCTAAATTATGAATATAACATCATGTTACTGTTTACCTCCTCCGCTGCCATGATTTTTAACGGCTTATTGCGTGCACAAGATTTGCTGACCTTTTGTGATGGAAACACAGCTGTAGCTGGGAAGGTTTTCCATTAGAACATTGCCCACAATTACCTTCACTATTTTTTCCTTCTTCTATAACCAAAATGTTACCTTGTTACCTAAAATACCCAACCCACTAAAATGTGCAATGCTGGAAAAAGTTGCATTGACCACTACACATCAGTGGTTATATACTTAGTAAAATGGATAAAAGTTTGCATTTTGCAGAAAAGAGTGGATTTTGATGTGTCTATTAAGCGAGAAATATTTTAGTCCAACAATTATAACTTCTCACAAGCAATTTTATACCGTCTTCCCACGTAATTAGTTCTTAGACTGAATGAATGAAGAAAACAAACATGAAACTTGAACAGAAAAAGCTTCTTTGAGTGTAAATCCCCGTTTAAGTAGTAGGAATTATTGGACGGTTCTTTAGCATGAATTACACCATGTGCCATCTTGGCAGGTACAAAGCCTTTCATGAGAGTAATGTTTCCCTCGGCTGAATTTGTGTGTTCTATGCCAAACTGGTTGCCCAAGTTGCCCACAGTGACCTCCAGAGAGTGCTTCATTTCCTTTTTTTTGGAAGAGCAGTTTTATGCATTCTAATTTTCCTCTTCAAATTTCTACCAAGGTCCGAAATGAAAATGGAGCACTTCATTCGCAATTCTAGCTAGCGTCTTGAAGGCTTGCAACGTAAGTTGTAAGGGATAGCCTGTGCAGGCTCAAGGTTGCAAACGGCCATAAGCAAAAATGAATTAAACCATGAAAACCTGATGATTTTTTTTCTGTGTATTTGTAAAACTCTTGAAAAAGCATTGCCTATAAACCCAAGTCCTCAAAAGTGGAATGGTTTCAATTTTTAAGCTCCGTGGAATTTAGGCAAAAGACGTTATGAAGTTAGTTCAGCATCTAGAGCATAGGACTAAATAAAGACAGATGAGTGTGGCGACTCCTGAAGGGAAAAGCCAAAACAGTAGTAGAAGGTGTAAAAAAAATTGTAGTACTTGTTGCACACAAATTACTGCTTATTGCTTAATTATTATTATTATTATTATTATTATTATTATTATTATTAGTTGTTTCATTTTAAATGTAAAAAAAGAGAGAAGTGCTTCAAAAATATTTACAATACAAATGCCGAATATTAACTTTATGTTCTTGAATTTTAAGTGTCGTGCATTACTGTAGAAATATCACAGAAGCTTGGCAAAAGAAATGCAATGAGCTGTAGACTAAAACACAGCAGGAGGGTCAAAGAGGGCTGCAAAATGGCTCTGTTATTACTGCGCCATCATTTCAGCAGCTGCTGGAAGTGCAACACATATGACAGTGTGGCACATATCAGCTGAAGATATATTAAAATGAGCCAGCTCTGTGGCAGTTTTATAAAGCCCGCAAATGTGATACTAATAACATCTTCAATATCCACCCACATGTCACAGACCAATGCTGGCACTGAATTTGTTTTTTTCTTTTTTTCATCCCTCCTCCTCCATTGCGTCTCCCACTGACTTTTACCCCATAACCTCTTCCTCACCTGCATCTCTTCGTTATTTTCTTTTTTTTTTTTTTTCTTCCACATCTCATTTTGGCTCGAGTATTGTGTATGAAGTGCACTCACCAGCACACACACATGGCAGGAGGGAGGAATCCCAGTACAAAAAAAAAAAAAAAGTGGCAGTGGGGAGTCAAGCTGTGTGTGTGCACACACGCGGGCTGTTTAACTAGTGCATATGTACTAAGAGCCAGGCGACAGCTTGGTCCTGCCTGGATCACTGCACGCTCGCTGTGCCATTGTTCCTCTGACACCCCTCTCTTACATGTGCAAAAACACATTTCCTCCCTATCACCGTTCCCTCCCTAACAAGCTCATTTGCCCTCCATTTTCTCCTCCTCATTATTAAGCCCCATACACCAATTGTGTCTGTCCACTCCTCAATAGATTCTGAAAGGATGCTTCTTGTCGGGATTGACTGGAAAAAAGTCATCACGCTCACTCAAACTTTCCCAACATTTGGTTGCTTTGCGACCACAAACTTCCACGTATAATTGGTGTTTTATGTGACAAGTTATCCAACAAAAAGTGCCGAATAATTGTCAAGTGGAAGAAAAATGTTTTCAAATTGCTTAACAATTGAAAATTTGGTAGCTAGTGAGGGTTGACAGAAAAGAAAATTGATCAGAACAACAGAGCTAACCAAACACCCTCAGCCACAATTGAACAGTTTTTATTAAAGCAGTTGCACATACAGTATGTTCAGGCAAAGTTAAAATGTAAATGCAAATCCAGGTGTTATTTGAAATGAAAATGTATTTTCCAAAGTAACAATGTTTCAGATTTTTTTAATAGATGTTTAAAAAACATTTCATATTATTTATTTCCTTTATTTTATTTGCTAAGGAGGGCCACTGTGCTTTGGTGAAATTTTTTGAAGAACACAGATGAAAATGCACCTAATTACAGATAAAGCTGATTTCCATTGTGCGTTTCCCTGCCAGCTGGTGCAATTTGAATGATCAAAAAAAAAAACAACCATTAAAAACCAAACAAAAAACAAAGGAAAAAAATAAAAAAGGGAAGTAAATATCAAGATTAAATATACCAAAGAAGAAGAAATAGAGTGTAAGCAACATTCCGGGCTGCTTGTCAAATCTCATTTCCAAACTTAATTACACAACGTTGAAATTTTATATGGAAACCGAGGATCTGATACAAACATAAATTTACACATTAACACAAGTGTGTGTGTCTGCGAATGAGATATACATACATGTGTACATGTGTACGTTGGCACATGTAGTTTTACTAACTATTTTGCTACCACTTCACAGCTACGCACCGCATTTTGATAAACCGCATTTTGGTTTATCAAGAAAACACACTGGGGTGTGGCCATCATATGAAGAAATGTGGAAACATTCCAGTGGCGTCTATACTTCTGCAAGGCTTTGCGGGTTTTCTTTTAATTCCATGGATGTACTGGCTTTGATATACAGCCGTAGCTAGGATTTCTGTATTATTATTATTATTATTATTATTATTATTATTATTATTATTATTATTATTATTATTATTATTAACTGGGGGTATCTCATTCCATTTTTGTGGTTGACTGCATTGGTTCACTGACAGATAGGCTTAGGAGTTCTACTCACCACATCCAGATGATCTGCTGTCAACTTTCTGCAAATCAGCGATCACAGACCCAGGTCACTAGACAGCAACAGAGCAAGGGGAAGTCAGGGAAAAATTTAGGATACGCAGGGTTGAAGAAGAGGTCAGAGATGAATTGAATGAGCAAATTCTTGTCTCTCTTTTTGGTTTCATGTGTTGTCCCCCCATTCAGATGCTGTGCCATGCTCCATTTGGAGCCACAGATGCCTCTATCACTAGGGCGGTATTCATTTGGCACGGCCCCGGGTAACTGTGTCAATATTTGCAATGAGTGCCATTTTGGTTTCGGGTTCGGCTCTATAAGCATGACTGGGCACGGTTTGACACAAGCCATGAAGAAAAGTTAACAGGAAACAAGAAAAACACTTATCAAAAGCCCCGTAGACCTTCTTTGTGCAATAATTAAGTCTTTTTGGCAAGAAAAACAAAAGGACAGGGGCTTCTTGGGAGTGCATGGGTCGAGGCTGCCAGTGGGACGGTGGGTGGAAGTACACAAAACAAATTAATTGTCTTGAATTGCTGAGATAATTCAATTCTCTGATTATTATTGATCGCGCGCAGGATAAAAAACTGCCACAATACAAGCGAGGAGAACAGTTAATTCATTGAGTTTTTTTTCTTCCCTCTGTTAATAAGTCTCCTTGTGCAAAGACAAACGAGAAGACTTAGCTGGGCAATGACTGTGCAATTTGAGATTGTTACTTCATGTGCTGCAAGCTGTGCAGCCTTGCGAACGGGGGAGCTCCTAGTCGGTGACTGACTGCGTCCCAGCAGTCATATTTGCTTTTTTTATGTAATGTTTTTCATAATGTGTGGCCCTCCGGGGTTGAAAAAGAGCAGGAGCTGGCAGATTGTATTGATTCAGAGCATCTAAAGCCGTTGTTTTATGGGGCCATACAGAAGGGGCCTGAGAGGATTCTTGAAGTTAACGTGTTTTCATGATTGCTTTTTCTCAGCAACCGATAGGACAAGCGTTTTTTCTTCATTCACGGCCCACCTTTATGACTTTCCTAAAGCTCTCGTTCATTTCCCACCTTTGCTTTTTTCAATACCAATATGTTACACCTTGTTCTTCTCTTCTTTTTGATTATTCCTGTTATCTACTCTGAAACAGTTACAGTCTGTCTTTTTTTTTTTTGCACATGAACACACACAGCATACCCATTTCACTTGAGAGAAAGGCAAGCAGCAAGCTCCACTATTTAATGTAGGTGGGCTGAAAACTCATCTGCTTTAGCAGTCTGGCCTCACTCGTCGGCAAAGTGGCCCTACTGTCACATTCATTTGGTCCTTATTTCTGTGCTTTATGGGGAAGGAAACTTTGAGTATGCAGGTCAAAAAGCAAAAGGTTGTTCTCTGCCAAAGCAGATGGAAGGAGTCGAAAGTCCTTCGTGGTGTGATTACATGTGTGCAAGAGTATTCTGTTTTGGATGCTAATACAACCGCAGGATTCTCACTGGCTTTGCAACCGCAGCGTCAATTTGGGGGCCTTGGGGGGTTTTTTGTTTAAGTCGTTTGTTTTGTAAAAGTGCCAGACATTTCAGTTGTAAGTAATATGCATTCTTGTAACCTAAAATAATAATAGTCTGAAGTTTAGACTCCAAAAAAAGAAAAAAACCAACTAATTAACTTTTTTTCTTTTTTCTTTTTCTTTTTAAACAAAAAAACTTTAAATTTTTAACAAATCCTAGCACACTCACACTCATCTTTATTAAGGAATTAAGGGGGGTGGGGGGGCATTCATGGCAAAAGTAAGAAGTGGAGTTTCTTTTAAATAAGGGCATCTCATCTCCCCAAGCTGTTGCTGTGAATAAACTGTGTTCTTGGAATGTGCTCAGCTTGCCTGTTTGAATAAAAGTTGCGAGAAAAGTAATATCACAGATGTAAGAAGCCATTGAAAGGTTTTCTCCTTTCATCGGTTCACTGCAAAGCCATTGGCAGAATGTGGTGCATGTGTAGTTACCCATGCCTGATATGTGTTTATGTGTGTGTGAGTAGTGTGTGGTTGTCAGGGGGGGAAAAATGCTCTGCAGGTCTAGAGGCTTGTCAGCACTGCTGCTTCTGTATTTATGGAATAAGAAAAGGGGGACAGGTGGAAATCCATCCCAGAGAGTTGCTGGAGTGTCTTGCAACCCGACAGGCCTTTATGCCTACAGTACAAAGCTGGCAGAGACATTATGTCTCTGCCGTAAATACCTGCCGCCATGCTTTACCTTGTGTTTCTGAATGACATGACATGAGGCTAATCAAGATGGATTTTGTGTCTTCTGGCTCTTCTTGCAAGTTCATGAACTAGCGTAAAAGCTGCATATACCTCTTTTTGAACTTGTATTTAATACAAGCCATATAGCGATTTGCACGAATGGTATACTTTAAAAATACAAACCCAGTATGGGTTATTTTTGCTTACCCAGTCTGTGTTGTCCAAGCGCTATTACATTGGGTGTTTGATAAATTGCACTTTGAAAATATTAACATTGTGTTGGACCAGCTACTTCTTTTAGTTGGAAGCTATAAAAAGCTCTTAACCACATACTTGGAAACTTTTATCCAACTTGAATACAACCTTCAGCAGGTCTGACACATTCAATTGGTGGGCTGGTTATTAGACAAAGCAGCAGAGATATGTTTTTGAAGTAGGGTTGAGATCAAACTTACAGAAAACATATTGTCCTCCTCATAACAAGCTCTGTGTTCGTCACTTCAAAACTTATTCATGAGTGAAACATAGATCTGAAACTTCTGTTAAGTTTATGGCTTGTGTTTGCGATTGCTAAAGTAAACACTATTGCTATGCTTTCACTGTTTCTACAAGTCGCCCGGAGCATGATGACTTTTTTTTTTTAATTTTCAGAAAGGGATTTAGTTTGTACTCTTTCATAAAGAAAGCACTTAGATATAGATGAGTGAATACTTGTCAAGCAGCAGCCTCCTTAACTTTTTATACATTATTTTATCCAGCTCATAGAAAGTGATGTTCTCCTCGCAGATGGGCTAAACCTCAAGGCATTTAATTACCTTTTATTTAGTACCCCTTGTTGATAACGCAGTTGGCGGCTCAGCCAACTGGGGTTGCTATTAGATTTTGCAACCACATTGACGTGTTAGGGTGGCAGATAGTAATTCTTAAAAACAACAACAATAAAAGGACAAACTAGCTTTAGCTGTGCAGCTTTTAATGTTCTAAAACTAAATTACTGCACTTAGAGGCAGGACTCCAATTTTTATGGGTTCACACAGAGAAAAAAGGGTCTTTCAGAGCTTGACTGTCATCCTATCATGGATACATTGTCTAATTAGTTTCCCCAATAAACACCCTGACCGGAGGTAGCCCTCGCCCTGCATTTGCAGCAATTAGACTGAAACATGAAATGAGAAGGTTGCATAGGCCAGCAATGTAATTAAACTTGGAATGAGAGGCCATGCTGCTCCTGTGATGTAATGCTCCTCTCATCCCCACACTGTTTCCAGGCTCTGGTTCAGTGGTCAAAGAAAATGCTCTTCGTCATCGGTTTACCTTTGCTGTCAGCGTGTTCAGTATATACTAATAGGCTCATACAACACACATTCATTGTTAAGATGTTTAAAATCAATATAAGTTAGTCAGATTAGAACAGTGAGGTTCCACAACCATTGGAGCAACTTTAAAAACGAGTCAATGTACGTTGTGAAAGTCTATAAACATTGGAGACGTCACAGTTTCAAGAAAGGAAACCTTCTAGCAACTCTTTCTAGCTCCCAGTGATCTGTATGAAACTATACAACATATTCCCAAGCCAGATGGGCTATATATGCAGCCCTTAAGGAAATTTAGGTCTCCCACAGTTTCTGCTTCTAGTGGGATGTATCTGGAAAGCTTCCAAAGGAAATTATCCTGATCATTTGCTAAACCACATCAGCAGAGTAGCATTTCTACTTTTAGTTCCCATGGAGGATGACTATGGTCACCGCATCCTGATAAGACCAAACTTTGTCACTTTCAAACGGAATCCACATATCCATATACCATAGATATAGGTAAGGATTGCAACGTCCAGCCAACAAGATTCATCTTCCTCATTCAGCTCACATAGTATCTTGTTGCCAACTTGTGCCATCCCTCTACCACCAACCTTCCTTCTTCTGATTCCTTCTGCTTTTGTGTGACTTTTTAAACCAAAGACTCAGGAGAATATAGTCTTGGATCCATTTCGCATTTGAACATTTTATGCTAATGGGGCAAAACCTCTATTCAAGTCAAGGGCAAGAGTGCCTAGCCTAGTAAAACTACACAAAGCGTTGCGAGCCAGAATCCTTTTCATCCTGTAGGACTCTCTGCCAGATCAACAGGATCACAGGCGTTAGGCAGAAGAAGGCCCTTGAGAATATGAGAGTGCAAGCAGAGCAATGACTCTTACGGTTTTGACTCTGAAAAGTCATGAAGACAGAGACACTTAGGACGTTCGAGTCTAACTCATTGCACTGTTTGTGGTACACAAGCTTCAAATAAACACTTAAGAAATAAGTAACACAAATGATATAAGGAAACTAATTTAGTATTTATGTAGAAAGTTAATCACTTAGACATCTATCAAACTCTGCTTTGTTTACCTTCAGTCAAATTAATGGGTTATTTGTTGGTCATATCATGTTTGATTTGTACAAATTCAGTCATGCTTACAGCTTTGGTTTTTGTGGCTCAGTTTGCAAGATATACAGAAAAGACAGAATGAAAACATCTGCTTATTGATCAAGTACAAAAGTTTTTACTTTTTGATATATTTATTCGCCTAACGTTTATTGGGGATGCTGGAAAATACCATGATGGTGCAATTTGCAGGCAGAAATTATGAGACATCACAGGTTGCTGCGGAAGCCTTTATCTTTGGAAGATATTTTTTTCAATGTACTTCCCTTAAAGCACAGCATTTTTTACATGTTTTATCCTCCGTAAAGCAACAGTACTGGATTATAAAAATGTGTTCTTGCAGAGCAGATGGTACAATTAGAGATAAAAGCTTTCCATGTGTGCCGAGGATTAAAATGTTGTTTTATCCATTTAAAAACCAAACCCTAATGCATCTGTATGACACATGATATTGGTTCTCTTAGTATACAACATTAGGGGTTTATCGCAAATTCTACTGTGCTATTTGTACATTTGTTTGTACATTTTGTCGCTTGCAAAGTTAAATGTGCAATTTTTTTTAAAAATTTTGCTACTCAACTTCCCTACGCTCTAGTGTGTCTACACAGTAAATATATATTAACTCCCCTCATTGGAATCCAGAATATGCAGATAAATAATTGTGAATGTTCTGGGTATGTGGTGCGCCTATTATCAGCAGATGGAAAATTATTTTAGAAACAGGAAACATGTTTAGAAACCATAAATCTCAGCAAACACGTGTGTGTCTGGTGCATTTATGGTTAACGTTATCTAGTATGGTGAAATAAAACTACTCCTGTGCTGTAGCCAATTTTTTAGATGTACTATGCATTAAAAGATTGCAGTTCCTTTTTTTTGTTTGACATGAGAAACACAAATATAAGCAAGAGTCAAGAATGGCATCTTGAATATTCCTTTGTACTGACTGTGACTACATGAAGTTAGATGATGTTACAATTAAGTAATTTGGTTACTTAGTTAGTTAGTGTGAAATGCACATTCATATTCATTAAGTCAGAACTATTGAAAAGTCATAAATAAATGATATTGATTATTCACACACGTAAATATGTGTTTGAGCCTTTATTTGTGATCATTATGATGATTTTCCACCTTCATCATTTAACATTAGAATATTACATCAGACCAATATTAAGAAAATACTCAGCATTTTCAGCACAAAAACATGCGCTTCATCAAAAGTATGTTTGATACCTGCTTAGAGCTAATTTTTAAAAGGTAGATTTAATCTGACAAGTGAGGCTTATTGAAACACATACTCTAATGTATTGAATATGACTATAGATGTCATCTTAGAGCTCTGAGCCTCATTCCCTCAGATTGTTGGATATGTCTAACAAGTGTGTTTCAGTTTGTTTTTTTCTAAAGGTAACATTTCTTTGACTTTAGCGTCAAATACTGTATCCAATTTACCTTAAACTTTGGGCCTTGTCTTTATCCGCCATAGTAACATGCGACATATATGGGATATCATGGCTGGTTATTGATGGCCAAGGATTTTTAGCAAAGCTTTTGCTTGTTGGCAATGATGCAACACCTCATAGTTGTGTGATATGCTTACCTTAACACAACTATTCCCAGCTTCTTGCTTTACAAAATGTAGGAACTAAATTCTTTATCCATCTTATTCATGCAGATTGATATTCAATGCATTAATATAGCAATTTGCCAAGAAAGCATAACATATTTAAGCAAGAAGCTATAAAGAATATAAAGGTTACTTCCACCCATCTTGCTAAGAGCTTGATTAAAAATATATTACCAATAAGTAACTTGACAGTGCGACGCTGAAATCCTATTTATTGGACGTAGCTGACTTCCCAGCATGATCTCTAACTTAATCTCCTGTCTAATGCATATAGAGTTTTTTAGCAAGCTTGCATGTGGTTACCGTGTAGTTATTAAAATCAGCTGTTAGCGCCCTTCAGCTTATTCTTCGTGTGCTCTAGTAAAGGAAATCCCGGGTGATGCTTAGATAGGTTTTATATCTCGCAGCCTGACAGTGTTTTAATTCCCACCGCAATTCTGGTATCATAGCAGCCAAATCTCCTCTCTCCACACCATCAGCACCTTTTTCCCGGACCCAATTTAGCCGGTGATCCTAAAACTAGCACACTTGAAACCGCCGGGATTCGGGAAGGGATCTCTTTGTGGAATAGCACCCTTCTACCTTCAAGGAATAGACCGTCTCAGAAAGAAATTAAGTGCTGTCAATCTATCTCAATCACCAGGGGAATGGAGCACGAGCGAGCCTCTAAATGGAGATGCATTTTTTTTTTTCTCTCTGTCTGCTAGAATATATTCTTTGGAAATGGAGCAGAAATTTTGCATTCATTTCATGCATGTTAAACATGAAAGTGGACTGGCAAGATGCCTATCCCATTGGATTTGTTGATATTTTTTTTAAGACATTTGAAAATGCATTCCCTGTTTGAAAACATCTTTCTCTTTGTTTAGAGACAGTATGACTTAAAAAGGATGGTCATCACTCATTTGCCTTCCTCTCAAAAAAACACTTTCAGGATTTGCAATATTTTCGGACCCCTATGATTGTCTGTATTGCTGCTGATAATTTCTGAAGCGTCAACATAATTGTTGTTTAAATCTAGTAGAGCGATATAAAACTAGCTTTTAAGGTTCTTTCCTTGACTTAATCTAACACACAGGTAATTTAGTCACTTTGCACCTTTAAAATGATTTTAAAGGCTCAAACCATTAAAAAAAAGTATTTGTAAGGTTGTAAAAAGAAGAATGTGAAACTTATCTTTGTTCTTTAAGACCTTAAGCTTCTCATCCAAATAGTGTATTCAGTTCGGAGCTTAAGAAAAACCCCAAAACTTTTGGATGAAAGGTAAAATATCTTCAGGAGTAAAGAAAAGTTCACTTTCCTTCACCATTGCCTTGGTTAGATAGAATCCAGATCAACTAGTATGAGGAGAAAATAGACAAAGTTTGCTGAAGTACAGCTGTAATGCTAACCTGAGCTGATTACACAACTGAAGAGCTTAACATGTGAGACATTAGCGCTTATATTAGGGAACAGTTTGACTACTTTTGTCTGCGTTGATGAGCGTTGGCTTACTGGAAAACCAGTGGGCCTGACTGTGAGCTGCTAGACTTTGGACAGGAGAAGTTGACGTGACGAGAAGAAGGCCAGTGGCATTATTAACCCCTCACTAAGCTGAGAGGACGAGGCAATTACGACTAGTCATATGGTTCTCAAGTCGCCCGAGGGAAATGGCTCCATTGCACAGAAACGGGGTGTCAGACATAGGAGATCTTTTACTCGAGGGGTAATTACAACATATCAACTTATAGTTGTCAGAGTAATTGCTGATAGCAGAAACCCAAGTGTCACTGCTAAAACTGCAGTCACACCCCAGTTAATGAACCTTTCACACATCATAATCTGTTGATTTAGTTTCATCTGTATGCATAATAGAAAAATAATTAATTGCACAGAGGAACATCACTTTGTGACATTTCATGATACCATTATAGGCTAAGACAAAAAAAGCAGGTGGACTATGTTACCACTGTGTAAACCAGTTTTACTTGAGGGTTTGATTTGTCTCGAATCGAACGCCACATTAAATTTTCTGATTGAGCGCAACTAAAGATTTGTTGTCACTGAAAGTTGAAAACTGTCAAATTTGTGCATTTAAAAGGTGTCTTTCAAATTCACAAAGTAATTTTTAAGCAGCCACGATACCTTGTTTAGCCATGTAAACGTTTCATCGTCGTCCTTTGAGTATTTTTGGTCAAGTCCAAAATGAGGTAGCGCTTCCCAAGAAAACATTGCCAAGCAGGACTCAAGCACATTGAGTCCGTCTCAGTTTGAGTTCTGAGAGGGCCGAGGTGGTGGCCGTCTCAGAACCGTCAGATGTCTGAACACTCAAGGTGTTCAGACCTTGAACACCTTGAGTGTTCAAGGTTGTTGAACACTCAACAACCTTGAGTGTTCAACACTCAAGGTTGTGATGGCAGACAATCTGTGCAGAGGATGTGTGACAAACACACCAGAATTGCCTTGATGTATTGATTCTTGCCATTAACCTTCACTGAACAGGTCTGTTCTGTGGTGCATCAGCACAGAGCAGATCACTGAACTTGAGGAATGGGAGCTTCGTTCAGCTAACAAAAAAAGGAGACAAGCTATTAGGAGCTGTGAGTTGTGCAGCCCTTAACTGTGCATTTGTGCAACCAATGTGCTTGAAGGGCGGCACACAAAACACAACATTAATCCAATTTATTTTGTGTTACATAATAAAACATTAAACACCAATCAGCCACAAAAGTAGCCACACAAAATAAATTTAAACCTCTATAAACTATAAAGAGAGTAGAAATCTTTTAAAAAATGTGAAATATATAAAACAATCACACAACCTCACTTTGGATGCTTGTCCCCCCACCACCACCACCCGGTTTAAAAACGTAAACTGCAACCATTTTCAGAGTTTTCATTCAGGTTCCAACTGATGTTTACATCGAGATCGGGGTACCGTAAAAATCTCGGCTTTGTGCATTTGAATAAAACATTGCTATTATCATGCCTTTTATGTATCCTGTCTTTTCTGCAGCATCCTTTGCAGCAGCCACTGTTGCTGTTTCCCCTCTTCATTCCTGCTACTGTCTAGCGGTCCACCCACGCCACCTCTCTTCTCCTTTTCTTCTATTCCAGTGTTAAGGCACTGAACATGGCCCAACTTGCTCACTATATCTGATCTAATCGATACCTATTTCTCTCTCCAACACTTTCTCTATTCTTTCCTCTCGTTTCTAACTGGAGTTAGCCATGGTACGATGATTAGAAAGTGATACATCCACTGATTGGAAAGTGATACATCCACTGGGTCTGTCTTATCTGGGTAAGACAGATAGATTAGCAAGGGAGAGGTGTAAGGTCAGTGAAAGGACTTAGCTTTCTGCTCTGCAATAAGGCGGAAGCACATCCATCGGTGTAGCACACTTGGTGGAAGCCAACCTGAAGTTTACTGGATTCACTTTTGCTGCAAAAGTGACTACTCATTTTAAATTGTTTTTCATCTTGTGTTAAATGTTCAGATGAACAATAATAGAACAGATGAGACATCGTTCAACAAGCCATAACCAATCTTTCATATTAATTCCTTTGCTGACCTTAAAAACTTTCATGTTCTAATTTATTTCAAACCTCAGTGAGAGCTTAATCTCTCCCTTATCCTGTTAATTGTGCCTTTTCTCTCGCTCGGTGAATAAACATTCAACCTTGAGCGTGGAAGAATGTGGTTACATAAAAATGAAGGATACAGAGGCAAGCTTTTCTTTTTTTTTTTTTTGCTTGTACATGAGGGTGGGTGGTAGGTCCTTCCGCTGTTTTCCAAACTACAGTGTCAAACTTTTTTTTCTTTCAAATGAACCTTGTGATATGTGCTAAACAAAAGATTTGTAAATTTTTAATCTCATTCTTACTCTCATCAATGGTCACAAGCCTTGTGTAGTGACCGAAAGCACAAGCTGATACAATTTTTTCATTTCTGCTGGGTTTTCTGGCTTCTCCCTTGGAAAAGCAGAAAGCAAATGCAAATTTGTAAAGTTTTAGTGGCATTCAAAATCATTGCTATTTGTAGGTACGCGGATGTGCTTTATTACTTTCTTGCTGCCCGAACCTTCTCACCTTGTACACTGAAGTACTGATTAAAAATGAGTGACTTATAAAATTTCATACTACACACTATTAAACCGCTGTACAATCCAGGAAAGGTGTTTGCCAACATCCCAGATTTCACTGCATATTTTAACTTACTCCGACTGTCATAAATAATTTTGTCACTTTGTATTTCCTATGCATTTTCGCCGCGTCTCCTGGCTTGGCAGATTCAGTCATCACATATTTATTAGAAGCGGGTAAAAGTTCTAAAGACATGATTCTGAAAAAATAAAATAAAATAAAAAAATATATATATATTTCTTTATCCCACATGTCCTTTTTATGGATTTTATCTTTGTTGGCACTAGTGCTCCCCATCTGAGGAGCCCTTTTCAAAGAGCTAATGATATCAGTGAGGCATCCACTCAATCAAGGCTGATCTTTGGTAACTAAGCAGAACCAACAAATCCCATTTGCTTGATCTGGATCTCTATTGACACCCTTTTACATGCTGTTTTTTTAAAACAAGCCCTACATTAAATGGATTTGTAGCTTTTTAGGAACGCAGACTTGTGTTATTTTCCCCGGTACGTAATGAATCATGAATGTCAGCTATAGTTGTGACTTCAAATGAAGAGCAATGTTCTTTTCTCTGTCGTTTTTTTGTTCATCCGTCACTAAACCGCATGATTTTCTGTAGTTTCTTATGGCCTTCTTTGGTCTGTTGTGAACCCTCAAAAGCAAAAAAAAAAAAGGAAAAAAAAAACTGTTTAATGAGACATATATCCTATAGTAATGCAGTTGCTAACCTCTAAAGGTCTGTGTCCATCAAAATCAAATCAGTGATGCAGTGTTATTTCTCTGAAATGTAGGTTTTATAAAATATAATTTGTGGAATGACTCGCAGTGTCTACTGGACTACACTGTAAAGAAAATTTGAAAAGTCTCTAATTTCTGGTAAAATCCTGGTGGCTGTGGTTGCCAGAATTTTACACTATTTATACTTTATTTATTCTGTCACCGTAATTATATGGCAACCACAGCTGCCGGTATTTTATCGCAAATTAAAGACCTTTTTTTTTTTTTTTTTTACAGTGTATCTCTTACTGTTTCAGATAGGAAATATGAACAGTTGGTACAAAAATAAATGACATACATCTGGTCATCATCTATCTAGCAAATACAGCAAGTTTAATGGCAGGATTTTTAATTTCCCTTACTTCACAAATCATTCTGCTTTCCAACCCTTGTCCGCCAGGCAAGCTGCCCTGCATGCTTTATGTGTTCCCCTCCTTCAGCACACCTGATTTCAATTGATGACTTACTAATAGGCTTTTACTGAACTTTATTCAACTGAATCAGGTAGGGAAAACATCCAAAGCATGCAGGGCAGTGTGCCTCGAGGACCGGCATTGGGAAACACTGAATTAGACCATGAGACAATGTCAAAAATCTAATGTACTGTTGAGAGTCGTTGGAATCTCTCAAAGTATTTTAGAGTGGAGGAATTTCCAAACTCTTCCAAGTTAGTCATGGTTGCTGTGTGCAATGCATCACACTGCTGTGCATGGCTTAAACCTAAGGTTTCACACTGATCCACTCTTCTCACACTGCCACATAGTTGGATCCTCTTCAGACAGGAATCAATGTGCTGTTAAGTAGGGCTTAAAAGAATAGCAGAAAATGTTTAATCTTCTTAAAACACCCATTTTAGTGGCATTTCCCCTTCGGTATAAGGCAACATAACCTCTTCAAATATTGCTGATGTGTGCAAACTAATCCAGGATCCTTAATAGGCGGTAAATAACAATATTAAATAGTGCAATATTACAATCACAATAAAAATGTACAGTACTCATATTTCTGCCTTTTGCTTGCACTTTATTAAAGCTTTATACAGACAGCAACTTCGAGCATCTCTATGATTAAATGTAGCTCTCATGTCTAACTAGATCCAATGACTTTTATGTGATTTTAAGACAGCTTGAGGTCAGCGTCTAGGAAGGAGCAAACCGCAATTAGTTGTGTTTCATTTAATCCACTTTGTGTCATCAAGAAATTCTCGTGGCTGACGTTAACGCTACAAAACCAACATAAACTCAAACGCACTTTGCAACTAGATCCTCTGCGAAATCAAATGATTTCTCACACAGCGTGTGAATATGTTGTGTGTGGTTCTTGTTTTTGGCAGATCTTTTAAAATAAATAAACTTTTACTGGAGGAATAAAGGCCATTCTCATCCTGCGTAGAGTGAGTCATTTGGAGTCTTTCATCTGCCATTTCATTTACTGATGCAAACAAAGGGCTGCGGCATTTGCATTTATTCATCCTCTTGGGAACGTAAGAAAAATCTAAATGTTTTTCTTGCTTCCTATCTCAAGATTTCAACTGAATCTTAGTTATGTAAACTAATAATGAAGAAACAAATAATAAATAAGCTCCTACATAGTAGCCAAGAACTATATCTTAAGATGATCTATGATGTGAGATGTGATTCACTATTCTGCTGGAAGTAGCCTTTCTAAGATGGGTGCACTGTGGTTATAAATGGAGGTACGTGGTCAGCAACAATAGGCTGTGGCATTTAAAAGATTCTCTCTTGGTAGTCAAGGGACCCAAAATGTGTCAAGATAATATTCCCCAAATCGTTTCACAACCTTCACCAGCAGCCTGAACCATTCATACACGGCAGCATGAATACATTTCAGATTGTTTATGCCAAATTCTAACGCTGCCATCTGAATGTTGCAGCTGCAATCGAGACTCCTCGGACACACGACATTTTTCCCGTCTGTTATCGTTCATTTTTAGTCTGTGTGGGTTACAGCCTCGGTTTCAGGTCCTTAGCTGTCAGTTTGTGCACTCGGTGTGATCTTGTGCTGCTGCAGTCCACCTGCTTCAGGGCTCAATGTGTTGTGCATTCAGAGATGGTATCCCACCTTGGATTTATCAAGGGGTTGTATTGAACTTCTCTGTCCATTCTCCTCTGAATTCAACAACGCCTTTCTATCCACACAACTGTCTCCGACTGTGTTTTTTTTATTCTTTCTTTCTTTCTTTTTCTGACCTTTCTTTGTACATCCAAGAGCTGAGTGTTAGGAAATGACACCAATCATGCCCCACTCAAAGTTTTCTCAAAATCTCTTCTTTCTCCGTTCTGCCCGGTTTGAGCTTGTCTTTACCAGGACCGATTGCATTTGAATTGCTGCATTGTCTGACTGACTTTTATTGTTGTCACAAACAGGAGCTGGTGTGCATAATAAAGTGGCTGATGAATCAATATGTCTTCGACTGTCACAACATCGGTTTTGTGCATTGATCAATAGTAATCATTTTGCCCTTATTTATTTATTTTTCCTCTTGCGTCTACATTGGATCCACCGGTAACAATTAGATTGAGATGTCTGACAGTCAGACAGACGTATGGCACTGATAGTGTGAGGCTAGTTGCATATACAGCCTTCATTAAATGTGAAGCGCAGAGTGTAGGAAGAAGAGCTGTGATTTCAGCTCTTTCTTCTGTCTGATCTTCAGCTAAAAAGGCCTTAACTCCCACAACAGGCTTATAACCCTTTGCTAATCCCCCCCACCACCACCTCCACCGCCGCCACCGCCACAGTGCGACTCATTTTACTGCAGTTTGAAGCTTTCTCTTTAAATCTCTCGTCAAGTCGCCGGACACACACATGCTAAGACTCTACATGACAAAACCCTTCAGTTAAAAATGGAAATGTCTCGCTGGACCAGTAAATTGCACTGTGAGGAATATCTTTGCCCAAATGATCAGACGCAAGGACAGCTATAAGTGAACACTGTGTGACTTTTTGTTTAATTAAATGCACGTGAATGCTAGCCCGTTGTGACCTCCATTACTGATAGTTGCCTCTTTTTAGGTTGCATTTAAAACACCCACGGAGGGAATTAAAAAAAGGCATCAACACACAAAACCAAGTAAGTCCATTATGCGTGTCACATTGAGTCTGAAATTGATTTCTTTTTTTGTCTGAGCCAATTTAAAAATAGCGAGCTCCCGAGTAAGGGAAGCTGTCAGAGGGGCTTGGAGGGAACAGGAAGTAACCCCTCCCCTCGACAGAAGGGCCTTTGTCATTATTAAAGATTAATGTTTGCACGAGTGTGGCAGGAATTAGCATTAGTGATGGTTTTAGTGTCAAATGCTTGTTTAAGAGCTGTCACTCCTCCCGGAATGAGACAACTTAATATCACAGCGCTAATAATACCAACTAATCGCGGTGCCAAAACAGGAGATCAAAGCTGAGGGTTTGGTGTTGGGCGGGGGGCGCAGAAATACAGGGGATACAGAGAAACGACAGGATTCTGTCACAGCCTGTTGGTGCTCGCAGGATCCTGGAAGCCATTTCTATTTCGGTCCGCTTCCAGTTTTATTACCACAGTTGTCTCATGATTACTCTGTCGGCTGGAATGAAAACAGATCCTCCCCACGCCGTCACCATTTCAGGGTAACGATAAAAAGGCAGCTGCATTTAAAGCTTTAATCTAAACAACTTACGTTTGATATTTTTGCAGTACTTTTAAGCTTTGGCTATGCGTCTGTTTTTTGTTTTTGTTTTCATGAGGATCTGCATTAGGATTTATTCAAAATATCCCTTGACAGTTGCGCATGAAAACACATTGTTATCAGCTCCGACTGATGGATTGTTCTACCTTTTAGAGTGGTGCTACAGCTGCACTCTCCATCTTCATCCCTCTATGGAATTGCATTGGATTGTTGCATGAGAATGGAATGAGAATATGGCCATGAAGGGACGGATATTTACCATGCAGAGCATATCACCATCTCCCCCATCTAGAGCCATTAGCTTCTGTTAGCAAACAACATTTTTCCTGTTTGAGACCAGACTATTAAGAGATTGTTTTTCTGTATTATCCAATTATTTTTTTGTTAGCTAGATAGGAGTTAAATACCAGAAACTATAAGTGAGATTCATATTTTGCCAGTTGCTATTTTAGTGGTATTAAAAGCAATATTTTTAAAAAAGAGGAGAATGGTAGAATTGCTTTTGTTTTGCTTTTTATCCCTACACTTGCTGCTATAAAGTTTAATGATTATTGCATTTATAGTAAAGTTATTTATGATAACATTTATTTATTTAACAATGCTTTGATTACTATGCACACACACACACTTAAAAAATAGAATAACCACAATCAAATTTGACTTCTGGTTTGAAGATGGTGTGCCAACTGGGTAAACAATACTACACATATTTCACATTTAGAGAAATGTTGAAGGTCTTAAGTTAAAATTATAATGGTAAGTAGTTCTAATATATGTCTGGGTGGGACATGCTGTCAGTTACTTTGCATACTCTACATCAGGGGTCCCCAAAGTCGGTCCTGGAGGGCCGGCATCCTGCATGTTTTAGTTCTCTCCCTGGTTTAACGCACCTGGATCAAATGATGGCTCATTAGAAGGACTGAGAAGAACACTGGCATGCTGACAAGGTTGTTGCAGGATGCCGGCTGAAAAGGTTGTTGCAGGATGCCGGCTGAAAAGGTTGTTGCAGGATGCCGGCCCTCCAGGACCGACTTTGGGGACCCCTGCTCTACATGATGGTGCTACTGCTTGCATCTTGCCATCGGCAGTTGCATGCTGTCTTCTTTCAGTAACTGAGGTGGGTGGCTTTCCTATGGTTTACAATTTGTCTTCATTGTGAGCAAGGGGGGAAAAAAATATTAAAATTTAATCAGCTGACAAGCAATGCCCAGCAAGAGTTGTTGGTGGGGGATCATTAAATTTTCTCTGCATTTAGAACACAGAGAACTTTCGTCACCCTGGCACTTTCTCTGTTGCTTTGAAGAGTTTAAATCAGAGACACTGTATGATGGAAAGCTTTTTGGGGGGATAAAGAGGGGTTGGAAACCTGAAGTTGGCTAGTGCCTATTGTCAGCCTAACGACATGCATGTTTTGATCACCCCATTACAGCGCCCCCCCCAAACACAAAAAGCACAAAAAAGTTTATGTGAATTTTGTGTGTGCTGTTTTGTAGCTGTATATTTGTGTAATGCATAACACAAAGGAAAGATTATAAAATGCGATAAAGCATATATTTTTTCCGGAGTGTAAATTAAAATGGTGCTTATTAACAGAGACACTCAATCCACAGAATCTGGATTAAAATGCAAAGCTATTTCTTCTTAAAGATGAGAGATTTCACACATTAAGCCACTGTTAATGTGGCTCATTGTAACAACTAATCTACAGATTTCAGACTACACAACAAAGAAACAAATTTATGCTATTTTTACATCTCGGATATTTACACAACACTGTCAACGTGCTTAAACGCTTCAACCGGGTGGCCCATTCAATCTATCTAAATGCAAACTTAGAGCTAGCAATAATTGTAGCTACCAAGCTGAAAATTATTTCAGTTCAGTTTTTGGGGAACAACAAATGACTTTCAAAAATTTTTAAGGTATAACTGTTAGGCTTTATGAATTACCATTTTGAAGCTTCAAAATTTGCATGCTACCTAAACATTAGCTTGTTATTTCACAAGCTAACCTTTTTACATGGTTGGGCAGAACCAAAGCACAGGTACATCTTAATAAGTGTAAAGACAGTAGAAAAGTGTGCTCTTTTTCAACATGGAAACAGGATGATGGACATTATTTGTTTTGTTGAATCTTAAGTTTTTAAAACTTTGATTTACCTTGGCACCGGTAGCCACACTTTCCCTAAAGTCAGCCACTGAATAAAGCAAAGTAGTATTCTGTAGATGTGCAACAGGTAAATTGAATGTCACTTCTTAAAAATAAAATAAAGTAAAAAAAATAAAATATAAACAGTAGGAAGCAGTTCTTTGTCCACAGTGGACTCGATGCCCATATGAATTATCTGCTGATTGAAATTATAGGCTGTTTCTTTGATATCTAAGAAATTCCACACATTAAGCCTCTAGCTTAACTCAGCGTGGCTATGTGTAACAGCTAAGATAAATCTTATTAATATTACCAGGTTTCATCCTCACTGTAATAAAAAGAATCTGGGTCATTTTTAGATTATCATTCTACTACCACAGCTCTAATATTTACACTACTTTGCAAATTAGCCTAAGCAGATTAACTAGATCTTTCTGATGCATTTAATCCTTCTAGCTAAATATAAATAACAGCTAGCTAGATTTGCAGTGATCCATCCATCCAGCGGTTATTGGGTGATCCCTGGAGACTGGACAGATAGTCTTTGACGTACAAACCTAAGGGCAATTTGGAGAGATCAACTAACCTGTTATTGGACTGTGGAAAGAACTAATAGGAACCAAAGCATGCATGGTGAAAACATGCAAACTCTGTCCAGAAAACCCCCAGGCCGAGATTCCAAGCCAGGACCTTCTTGCTTCAAGGCAGCTACCAACTGTGCCGCCATCCAGGCGGATTTTTCTTCTGCAGCTATAAACGTGAGGCAGTTTTAGTTTGGTTGGGGAGAAACAAAATCCACAATGGGAGGTAGTGGAGAATTGCTCTGTAAAACACCATTATTTTAATACTTTATTTTTTTTATTAATGACTTTGTTGAACTACAATTCGAAAGCAGTGCTTGATTTTGATTGGTTAATTTTCAACATTTTTTTATTTTTTACTACTTTTGCCAGTTTCAAGCTATCTTAGTGACTATTGTGTGGTTTTGGTTTAACACCAGGTTATCAACGTTTCTGTCCAGCTGTTTGGACAAAATGGTTGAACTGAAGCAATACTTCAAATCTGCACTTGTCAAGCTACTTCTCTCTTTAGTTAGTAGTCGACCATTCCCAAAAGAACAGTTATGAGTGCACCTGCAAAACAATTTTTGATGCTCAATAAATTTTAGCCAACTCTTGCTGTAAACTACAGTTTTTCTCTGCCATAGGGTCTGGTATTCATTGGCCTTTGGCTACTTTGGCATAATAAATTCACAAATGCTTACATCTTGTCTGTACCTAGGTGGTTCAGTTTTAAAAACTGACTTGTAGTGAAGGTGTGCATCTTGTTCTTTGACACTTCTTTATTTCTCTTAGGGTCCTTTAATGTTTACTATTTGCAGTTGGTTATGTCTAAGAAGCAAGTCATTACATGGCTTACAGTCTTTAAAAGACATTAGTCGGTGATTTTCAATATCATGCTTCCTGTTGAATATTTTATGATTGCTTACTAATAGATTTCTCTTGTACTTTTTTGTGAGAAATCTCCTTAGCAAAGCGGTGTATTTACACAAGCGGAGAACTAAATTGAGCTTTACACCAAGCCTCATGTTATGTTCACAACCTTCGCATCCCACTGTTTGCTTTCTGTCAACATCCTGTGTTTAAACTTTGCATTAGGTTTCCAGGGAAAATACCCCTTGTAAAAGACTTTACAGCTTTATCACACAGTGAGCACCCTAACAGGCATAGAGATAAGCAGATTCCTGTGCTGTTAATTACATTAACAACAGCAAAGTGTTTTGTTTTAATAGCCCACCACAGTGATCTTGTCGATGCACTTTAACTATACCAAAGGCCTCTAATTGTTGCTTTTTGTTTTAAAGCTATGAAAGTTGGCATTATGCTAAGCAGGAACTATCTCAAAAGTTTGTGCCATGGCACCCAAGTTCACATGAGTTATCGAGGTGGTTTAACCAGTTGGAGTGCGTTAGCTAACAGCTTGCGCTGATTGGATGAACACAGCTGAGACCGAGGATGGAGGGATGAGACAGTTGAGAGGGAACATGTTTGATTAGCCACTGAAGGGAGGGACGTGCCTTTAATCCCTCTTTTAACTAATCCCTCTCCTATTGGAGGGGCCGTACTGCCTCAGGGCAAAAAGCGTGATGCAAGTGTGGAGCCAGCAGTCGTACTGTAGGTTTCCGTGACTCCTTTACATTTGTTGTATTTCCTGTAACTTGATGTTTCATTGTTTTTTGTGCTAAGTTGTCATCGTGTTCACAGGCTTCAGGTCAGTCCGCTCCTGGATTCTGCACTTGAAGTATCTTTCACTTGCATTGTTCAATGTTGCCAACTGTTAAGTAAGGGAAGCAGCAACTGGCTGTCCTAACAGTCACTAGATTATGTCATCACCTAATTTGCATAGTTAGCCATCTGCATGTAATGTGGGAGAGATGAATATTGCTGTGGGAGGGAGAATAAGTGAGCAGAAAGAAATTCAAATATGCATAAAGCTTTGAAGGAACTTTCTTTCCCTTGTTTTTTTTTTTTGTTTTTTTTTTTTATCTAGATGGCCTCAGTCATTTTCCTTCTCTGTCTATTTTTTTATTTTATCTTATTAAGTCTGGTTTGGATCGTGGGCCACTCGACAACCAAAACCAGTCACAATAAAATGGAATCATTCCACCTATATTCATAGATTTATTTGAGATTAAGATACTTTTATACCAAGATCTGTCCTGATACTAATTAAAATTCAATTCAGTTCTGAGACCTCTGGACCACCTGTGAGTACTTTGGGATGCTGTTTGCGAATAGTAGAAACGATACATGCTTTCTCTAATAAAATTAGAAAAAAATGTCTAGGTTTGTTGCAAGTTACCTTTTTGAAAAAGAGATGCATCCACCCATACGAACAAACTTGTTCAATTGAGAGACTGGGAAATTGCAGTGGGAGCAACATGCAGTTTTTAACATCTTGTTTAGTATTTATGTAAAACATGTGAGTTTACATGAGATATCACAACAACAGAGGAGGTAATTAAGGTTTCAGAGTGAACTTAATGCTGAAAAAAAAAAAAAGAAAGAAAAGGGAGTGTTTAATAAATACATCATCTCCTGTCAAGCCACCAATGCATTATCTCCAGTCTTCAGGATCCACCAATCACCAACAGGCACCTGCAAAATCAAATTTACATACAGTATGAGCAGCAAAATGCCTTACCACACCAGATGTAAGAGTCTTTGAATCATGGTGTTATTTGACAACTACCGCTGGCCTCATGAATGTACAGGACAGATGTCCAGCTCGTCAAAGGGCCAACATAGAAACATGCAAGACAAATAGGTGTCCACACACACAGGCACAGTTTGAATATATTGGTATCCCCAACTCCTAGGGGAAGATAGGACTTAACTTTTTAATGTAAGCATTGTAAATTGGGCGGTGCTGACATATAAATACTTGTATTTATCTCTATAAGGAAGTGGCTTACAAAATGACAGGCAAGATTTTTAGCTTGTTTTAGAATGCATAGCTTTACTTAAAAAGGCACAATATAATTTCTGAAACAATGATTGTAGACTCCTATGTGCACCTTTTATGAAAAAGTCTCTGTTCTTCTGCTTCATAAAGACAGCTTAATGACAAAAAGTTCCCGAACGGAGAGAATAAATTAGGTTACAGGAGCAGCAGATGTTGAGCTCGTTTTATACTAAAGCAAAAACTAACATAAAAAAAAAAAAGAGAAAACCGACGTCTGCGCTGTGAGCAATTCCCAAAAGCAGGAGTGGAACTGGAAGGCTTGACTTGTCTCTTCATCCTGAATGCTGACTTTTCAGCTGCCTGTACTCATTATAGGCTAACATGTCAAAGCGTATCCGATGCCGTGCAATTCATTTTGGCCAAATGAATATCTAGGCTTTCGATGGCATGCTGGAGAAGTTAGAGCGAATGTCCGGGCCGACAGCAGCTGTCATAAAGGACCACTTGCTGCATAATGTATACCGAGTGCTTTGCTGGTGGTATCAGTGTGTGATCAATATGCAATAAAAACTCATTAAGGGGGTCTATGTTCTGTCATGGAAATTAATTCCAGAAGACAAATCTGCGATGCGTCACCCAGGATAAGCCCATCCGAGCAGAAAAAAAAAAGTTATTTAAAGCTAGGAATTGGAAACTGAAATGTGTGCATAGAAAAGATGAGACAGGAAAGGAAGAGTGGAAGTCATCGTTGCACAGTAAGATTTGCTAGTCTTTGTAGTTTTCTGTTCGCCAGAGAGAAATCTGCTAATTATCTCAAGCCTTTATCCTTTCATATCTATCAATCCTTTTTAATTCCGTGGAACCCGGCGAGGCCAACAGCAGTGTGAGTAATGCCGTCAAGCTAACCTTACGTTTCGCTCAGAATGTGCAATCGGCACAACTCAGCAGGACGTTGTTGTTTTTTTTTTCTCTCTTTTGAATAATCCCGCACTGACAGACAGTGGAGTCACTGTACCGCTGTGAACTGAAAACGGGAACGCGCTGCATGAGTTTTAGTTTAGCGCAGTTTGTATCTGCATTCCCCTGTCCTGTCAAATCCACTAAATTCACGACTTCCCAAGAGCAGCCAAGTTTATGTGACAAACAAAAAAGAATGCAGCTCCAGTTGGAAAACAGTGCCCCCCCCCTCCCTCTCTGCATGCACTTCTATTTTAATGGATTATTCCAGGTTCACCCTTTCTGACAGCCTTTTTTAATGTTCTGCTTTACTTTTAGGGGAGAGGAAGGTAAATACAATCAAGCAAGCATGTCTACTTGCACACGGAGACATCTGCAGCAACCCCGACTGGCACCTTTTTCTCCGATTCAATTTTCTTGATAATCCCGCATATTACACCAAGCATTAACAGCAAAATCAAATATTGATTGCTTCACCTTCATGCTTTACAACGAGCTGCAAAGACCACGGAGGGCCTGTGTGGTTCAAATAGGGAATGGAGGAGCATTAATCAGGTCTTGCTTTGGCTTTTATCGGATCACAGCTGAAATCAGCAAGACTTCCACACGTGAAATTGCCGAAGCTTCTTTGATACCCAAATGGTGAATTTAGTGCAGGGATTGGGCGCCTTATGTGCTTGAGATGGTGTGTTCAGATGATATATATTCTTTCTCTCATTTTCTCCAGTGATTATCTACTATGCAGGAACACTGTATGGATTCATATTTAATTATCTCAGCAACTCAATAAGCTGCCATTGAGACCAAAAGCTCATACTGGTCTCTCGTACTATAGCTTTTGATCAATAATGTTACTCATTGCAATTAATGGGTTCTAATTTATTTAACTCATATGTGCTCCTTATTTATTAGTTTGAGATGCACCATGGTGAATTTTATATCTATGTTTCTTTTTTTGGATTAGCTGCTTGAGAACTGCAATGCTTGGCCAGAGAAATCGTTGCTGCCAAATAACAGATCAGACACACTAATATTTCACCAGACTGATGTTGGCTTTGATTATCCACTTCCATGCAGTGTTGCAATAATTTTTTTCAGCAAAATCTATTGTTGATGATGACACTGTTCAACCCTTACGGAAAGACGTCTTTTCCACGTCCCAAAAATTTTCAATAGGTTCAAGTTCCAGGCTCTTTAGTCAGGTATGAAAATGACGTCTCACGCTCCCTAAGCCACTCTTACAGTTTGAGCTTGATGAAACATGGCTTTGTCATCTTGGAATATTCCGGTGAGATCTGAGAAGAATACATTTCACTCATGGATTAAACTTGTCATTCATTATATTTAGGCGATTAGACAATGCTTCCCCACTTTTATTATTATTTTTTTAAATTCATTGGACAGTTCTTAACTGGATTTCAAAAGTTCCTGCAACTTCCTTAGATGTTTTCCCTACTTTGATTTGACTCTTCTTATAAAGACAAACATCTGTTGCACAACCAGGAGATATGTCTTCTGACATGGTTGTTTAAGAAATGAGAAACTACTATTTGCATCAGTTGGTGCAGTAACTCGGAAGCTATTTGCTGTATTTAAACTCAGGTGGCAACATTTTTTATTTTGGCCAGACAGTGTAATTTTTACTTTCTCCATGCCATTAATTACTTATATTTGGAGAAGAGCGGGCATCTTACCATATGCTTTTTTAAGCAGCTGCAGATCATGATGAGGACAAAATGATTATAGAGCAGGTTTTAGCAGTTTTTAGCCTGCTGTGCTAGAAATGACCATAGTCAGTGTGGTTAGTCTTACTAAAAATACTAGTTTCTTCATATACTCTAGAGCCAGACAAGATTCTACTATCATCATTACAATTATTTACACACTTTGCAGCATCTAGCTTTAACTGTCGGATGGGAAAGTTGTAAACGGTATCATCGGAGGCTTTGGTGAATGTGAAAATATGAGTGTGTATGTCCACTTTTTCTGTCCATGCCCCGACTGCTGTATTATGTTCTGAGTCAGATCCTGTGAATAGCTCGGCTAATTTTTCCATTTATCCCTGACTCTGTGTTTACAAATCGACCCTGTCGCATCTAATCCATCAGTTCCAAGGCCTTTAATTTATTCAACATCCCATTTTTTTTTTTCTTTCGCCACAATCTCTTTGTTTGTACTTGATTATCCTTGGGGCAGAAAGCACTTTCCAGAAGTAGTCATACTCCTTGAACATTTACACATTTTGTCATGACACAGCCACAAACATCAATGTTTCTTTTTTGTTTTTTTTAGATGAAATTAATGTGACAGAACAGCACACAGGTGTGTATAATTGTAATGATTGTGCTGAATGTTTTGGAAAAAAAAAAGTCAGACAATTATGCATTGTATTCAGCATCATGAGATAACACTTTGTGGAACTATATTTTGCAATTATCACTCTTTGATATTTTGGCCCGTTCTTTGCAAAATAGCTCAAGCTTAGTCAGACTGTGTGAAGAATATCTGTGAACATCCGATCTCTAAAAATCACTACATATTTGTTTTAGGTCTAGACTTTGACTACACCCTTCTAACATGAATATTCCATGATCTAAGCAATTCCTGAACCCGAATGGATGCTGCAATTTTCACATTTTGATTTGTAAGAGATTTTGAAAACCATGTCTACACTACTCTGCTTTGGCAGAGCAAGTTAATTACGATAGTGGCTATTTCTTCCTTTCGTTGCTTCCATTCCTCTTACGGAGGTTGTAACAGGATGGCAAACACTAGGAACATTTCTAGCTCAGGAAGTGTGAAAGTGCTCAGCAGGTAATCAGCATTTAAAATCATGCATGAATATTTGTAATTCTCCCATGTGCTTGATGAACATTCATAAGCACTACAAACCTAAGAATTGATGTAATACAGCAGTCAATCACATCCCACTTTGACTTTTTTTCAGTAAAACGTTTTTTTTTTTTCCCCCTTCAGCAAAAAAAGGACAAAAAGAAGAAAGTAGGCCATTACCTTTGTGCCAATATTCCTCCGTAACATCTTAAATGTGAATATTTCTCCTCTTGCGGCTGCACTACCATGCACTTCAATACCATTTTTAGGAAAAAGAAAAAAATCTGTGAGCCTCGAATTCATTGGTGCTGAATAAATCCCATCATGTTTGTCTTTTCCGTCCTTTCCGTCCTTCATCATTCTGGGCCGAGACACGGCTGATGAATGGGGAAAGTGGCTGGCAGGGGATTTCTCTAACTGGCCTTTTTTTTTTTTTGCTATTCTAAAACTGTTTCCAGCAGGTTGAGTTGTTTGCTGCTGCTGAAGAGCGGTCCTCCGTGGAAACATGCAGTCTGTAACACATGATAAATTTGTTGTGCTTGTTTTTGAGTGGATTTTCTGTAGTTGGGGGCTCGTTGCTGTTTTGAGCTAGAGATGCGTTTCTGTCTGTGAATGAGGAGCCTGCGTGGAAAAGCGGCTTTGTGCCACAGAAAATCCTGTGACAGCACAATGTATATGGCTTAGCTTCCGCTGCCCCGGGCTTCATTTGAATTGACTCATAGAGCATTTGTTTACTCACATGTAACTGCAGTAGATAGCAGTGTCTGGTTGGCTCGTGCTGTGTTTTCTGTTTCACTCCACAGCCTCTCCTTGGAAAAAAAGAATAACTTAAGCTAACCTCATTAATCTTCAAAATTAATACTTAATAGATTCTATGTTTATGGGGGCTGAGAAAGATAATCTTTTTTTGCTTTTATTAATTTGTGGGCTTGTTTGGCGTTTACACAACTTCACCTAAGATCAAATAAAAATAATAATAACAATTTAAATAAAAAAAAACTCTTTGAAAAGAGAAAGCAAAATCTACTTTCAAGTCTCCAGTTACCAGTCTGCTTAATTCATATTATAATTAAAAGTGAGAAAGCAAAAGTAGTAGCCAGTAATGGTGTCTGATGATGTGAAAAGTGAAAATTATAGGCAAATCCACACTTTTTAAAATAAGTCAACACACACTCAAACACACGCATACATGCACGCCCACACACATAAAAAAAACAAAAAACTGCTAGGTTATTTCCTTAACCTTAATGCTGGATTGATGCTTTGTTGGGGAAGTTTCAACTAAACATTTTTGAATAACAACATCCAGTTTGGTTGGTTTGAGGAAAAGTCCGTCATGTCAATAAGAGCGACTGTGTAATGATGATGTCAGTGAGTGGCACTACACTAACTTTGGTTCAGTTAGCTCAAATTGGACTGAATTTGTTCCCTCAACATGCATCGTTTCTCTGCTAAGTAGTTAGCACAAGCTAACAAGCCAGTCATTAATGGAAAACCAGAATAAACAAAAAAAATATGCATTTTTATTAAGCCAAATACATCTTGTTCAGTAATCAGGTAATAAGTAATTATTTTCTAGTGTTGTAGAAGGGACTAACTGAAGTCATGAGACAGTAGGGATCATATTTATAAGCAACAACATGAAAAACACACTAACATGAAACTGAAAGCGTTCCAAAAAAGACAACATCAGGGGAAATAAACCTAGTGAGAGATATGGAGTAAAATATGACAATTTACTCCAGTTGAAAACAGGGAGATTAACACGGGGAGGAACAGGTGAGAGAGATTAACTGCTTGTCAAACACAGGAGCATAAACTCTGGGAAATGGCAAAGTACATGGACCACACAAGGATCAGATAAAAATTAACTATGCAGAACATGACCAAACAGCAAACTAATAGGTACAAGGTGAAATATGACAATACAACTTGGTACCCTGTGTTACAAGAAAATGAGGACATAAGTCACAGTGCACAAGAACACCCAGTTAACAAATACAATAAAATAAAATTTTTAAAAATCGCAATGAAAAACACAGATCAACAATTTGAGCTTCCTCCAAGAATATTGTCCTTTGAACCATTTTCCCGCTCCTATGGATGGTCCTGAAAATATGCAAACTTGACTAATGCATTTACGCTTCCAACTCATGATATTAACTCAGATTCTGCCAGCTACCTGTGAAGGTGTTTTATAATTAGCATATGGTTAGACAGGCCTTGTGCATGCGTGAGTGTTTGAGCGTGTCCAAGTTGCAATAATCCTGAGGGTAAACCCCAGCTGTGAGAGAACTTTTTATTTTTTTTGTTGACTTCAGGCAGTTTGAAAGGTAGGTGAGATGAGGGTTATGTGTACACAAATACTCGCGTGTCTTGTAACGAGAATATTTACGGCGAGTTAGCGTTGCTATTAATATCACAGCTGGGGTGCATCAGTGCAGCAAATGAAATCTGTATGCATTCAAACGCACGTGCGCTTGTTTGTGTTTATTTGTACGTCGGCGTGTGTTTTTGGGATGCAGGTTATGGCGACAAGAAATGTCACATCCCATGGGAAGCAGGAGCTTTTGATGTGGCACGTGAAAATTCCTCTACCGAACTCCCCCCTGCCAATGCCTCCCATTTTTAAGCCCTAAAACATCTTCTGGGCATCCAGTCTATTGTAAGTGGGAAATGAATGTTATGGGGAAACACGGCTGGCCTTCATGGTTGCAGCACAAACTAGAGATTGTTCCCCGCATGGGAACGTGGGTTCTGACTGCCGATCACTCTATTCCAGGTTTGAAGCATCCAATAAAGAAGAAAACAATAACAATTTCAACACCATCTCCATTTGATGACTGAAAATAGTTGTGCGATTGGCGTTTATGCAACAGTAGGGTTTGAGGAAATTGAAATAAGCAAGAAAATAGGTCAGGCTGTGAACACATTCGCTGGAGGAACATGCACAGAAGAATGGCGGATTGCACACAGACATGCATGGGAATGCATATATCACTCTTTAAACACACAATCCAGCTGTTTCCTCAGTGGATGA
This sequence comes from Alfaro cultratus, assembly GCA_903066825.1. Classification (NCBI taxonomy): domain Eukaryota; kingdom Metazoa; phylum Chordata; class Actinopteri; order Cyprinodontiformes; family Poeciliidae; genus Alfaro; species Alfaro cultratus. The sequence goes on from CAEFZX010027023.1 coordinate 57,676, forward strand.
ACTGCCTTCTAACTCTCGTGCGATCGGAGCTAAAATACTTAAATGTCTGTTTTGTTTTTTAATGAGGTCATTTAACGGACTTTGAGCATGTTAAGTGAGCTTGGGTATCCATTTGTCTGGTTTTGCACAATAAAGAAGAAATGCAGTGCACAGGCGTCCGCAGCTGGGAAACGGCTGCATCGGTAGTTCGTCTGGAATCTTTGACCTCCTCTTCATTGGTAAATGTGAAGTGTGTCAGAATGCTGTTGACCCTTCAGTGTGACTGGACATTTCCTTTGCAACTTTACCTGAAAGCAAATGTAACATTACTGATGACTCTACCACAAAGGGATGGCAGCACTCCAACATCTCCACCATTCACCACGTACAGTGATAACCCTGACACCAGCAAATTATATTTACGTGTCTTGATGTCGTAGACTTAGAAGGAAGCTGCAAGGCATCATCCAATATTCATCTCATTTGACATACTTTTAGTTTTTTCTTATCTTCCATGAAAAAGAGAAACGGAGTTTGTCTCATAGCATTGAGTATTAATGCTAGTAATGTTAGCAGATTCACGGTCAAGGGTGGAGCCAGGTAGTGGGGTTCGTGGAGAGGTGTGGCCAATCATTGACTACCCCTGCAGCCAGCCCTGACAAGTGATTGGTTGTCCCCATGAGGAGGTAACTCACCAGCAGAGCCCGCCTCCGGACCAAGCAGTTCCCCTCCAAAACAGTTGGTGGCAGCAGTGATATATGCTTAGACAGCTTCTATTTTTGAAAACAAATGTCTGGATGCTGTGCTCCAAAGTGGCTCTGGTGCTGATCAGTTGTTGACCACCCCAAAGTGAACAACTGTCCCACTCTGACACGTCCTACGAAGTTTTTCTGGTTCCACCAATTTTCGCCAGTGTTCAGACATGAACAGACTACAGCTGAACCTGAGAGGGGAAAGCCTGACGAGAGGGAAGGGAAGAGAGGATTTGACAGTCAAATCCTCTCGGAAAGCTTTTTTTTTCTCTCTCGTCATGTCCCGCCCTGAGTCAAAAGAAAGAAGTAAGATAAACGAAAAATGGTAGAGGATATTAGCAATGTAGAGTGCAGTAAAAGACGAAACAAGGACAAAAAGGCTGCATTGCAAAAATGTATGTATAACGGCTTTATCAGGCAGAGCAAAAAAATAAAAAAATCTGTTTTTTACTTAAGAACAAGCCCAGGGAGAAAATAAATAAAAGTAATAATAACTCGGCTTGATCGTATCACTCTAAGCTGTTGGTGTATCATTTTGTGCCAACTGATATCGCGTAGCCCCATCACAATGCGTTTTTTTCTATTTGCTGGTGTTTTGTACGAGTAAGAGGTAATCCTCCCTCACAATAATGTATATATTCTATCACACAGCTAGTGGATAAGAAGATAATTTTGCTCCCATATGCCCTGTTTTTTTTTTTTTTTTTTTTTTTTTTCCATCTCTTCCTCTGGATCTCTGTTCTTCACAAGAACTTTTATCCTCTAGCTAGCATAACATACATCTGCAATTTAGTTTGAGTCAAGAGTTACTATCTGTCCTTGGCTTTTAACAGTTTTTTTTGGGGGGGTGGGGGGTATTTACACTGCAAGCTCAGTGGCTGTGTGTCACAGTGAATGGGAACAGGGGGATCAGCATTTACACAACCGTGCCAAACAAAGCGACGAGGAGGAGATTAAAGGGTATGAGGCAAAATGAGAAGAGGAAAAAGCAGGAAAGCAGGGGTGAAAAAGAGACTAAAGGAGAGAGCAGGAGAGCAGAGCCTTATCAGCATCTACTCATCCAGCAGTGGATGAAATTACTCCTCTCTGTTTTGCTACGTCTGCGGTCGGAGCTATCTGGCCATGCTGGGGATTTGCAGCAGTCATAAATCTGTGTGTTTAAGTATGTGTGTTTTGTATATGTGCGCATGAGAGTGAGGCGTGCGGTGGAAACGCGGCTGAGCGGGCGCAGCTGGGTGTTTGTGTTTAGATGTCCTGTTGCTAAGATTAAATGACTTTGCGGAAGTAAAAAAAAAAAAATAAATAAATCAACTGTATGGAAATCAGCCTGGGGTGTGAGAAATTAGCTCTCCTAATTCACAGATATGTTGACAAAGGAAATGGAACAATGCAAGTGCCATGGTTGTCAGCAATAAGCAAGCTATGCCCGCTGACAAAAGACTACAATTAGCTCACAGAGAAGCCAAACGGGAGAGTATGCATGCTGCTAAAATGCTAGGTCCGACATTAATTATGATTAATGGAGTATCTTTAGGAATATGCCATCACTTCTATCATTGAGCTCATGTATTTTTGTCAGATGTTCTCCGATTTCGTTAACTCACTTCTCTCTTTTTTTGTTTGCCAGGTTGTCTTTAAACTGTAAGTTAAAGTGAGAGTTTGACCCCATGATAAAATCTCTGAAACCAGTTGGATATACTAATGGACCAAAAGTCCACATCTTTTGGTGTAAATAACAAAAGATGTCGACTTTAAGCAGAAACCAATGCAATGCGTCAGCAGCAAAACTTACATTAAGCTGGAAAATAACCTTATACCTAATAGTGCATTATTCCTCCAGTTGCTGCTAACATAGAATTGACCCTTAAAGGCAGCTGTACAACAACCTCTTGAGGTACAGCTGTCAAACTCAAGGCCCAAAGCCCAAATCAAGCTCCCCATAACCACTTATTGATTGCTAAATAGGCTGAAATAAGATTTTCTAAACTTTTTAACAGTGGACTTATGTTCAAATACATTCACAGTCTGATCCTATTGACTGAAAATTGATCAAAATAGTAGAGTTGCAGAAACTGTAGCTTCCAATACCAGCTCAGATCGAGTCAGACGTTTTGAAATTGAACAAAACCAGCATTTAGGCCTTTCATGGAGACGTGCTGCTATGAAACTGCGCTTTGTTTCTCAGTTATGTATACCTGTTGTTGTCTTTTGACCTGCTGGCTTAATGCTCTAAGAAGATCTGGCAGCGCCGCTCGTTGAATCTTAACAGTTACGCTGATTTTGTGAGTGCGGATTAGCCTGTAATGAGACACAAGTTAAAAGAAGCCTCCGGTTGATGAATTCTCTTTAGTGAAAATGCCTATTTAATTGGGTTGCTCTGCAATGCTTTCACTGATGAGGATGCCTTAACAAAAGATAATTCTCCCTCTTCTTTTTTTTTTATGCTCTCGCTTTCACTTTGTGCTTTATCTGCAACATCACTGGATTTCTGCTGCTTTTTTCCCCCATTTCATCACATTTTCTTTTTTTTCTTTTCTCATTTTTTTGTACCTGCTTCTCTGTGGCTACGGCACAGATATATTGTCTCACTTTCCAGCTCTCTCTCTCCCATCCTCTTCGCCGCCCCTCTAATTAATTTCCTCTGTGTGTGCTGTGTGTGAAATGCCAAATTAGAAGTTGGGTAAAAGGAGGGCCTTGCAGCTAGAGAGATCAATAGCTTCCTTTTAATTCTGAGAACTCCCTCTTTCTCCCATTTCCTCTTTTGTCTCTATCAACCCCCTCTGCTTCCTCTCCCTCTTTTACCCTGCTAATAAAGCCAAATTGGCATGAAAGCCGGTGACCTCTTCCTTCGACTGCTCTCCTCTCTGTGCTCAAAGAACCATGTCGGCGTGTGTGTGTGTGTGTGTGTGTATGTGGGGGGATGACAACGGCGAAAAGGGTGATATCATTCATTACCAAAATACATTTTCTCTCCCTCCTACTGACTTGCATCTAATGTGTTTCTTTTAAGTGCCACTCGTGCATTTCTGAACTCTTGCACGTAAATGTCTTTGTTCGATTTTGTTCATTTTGCCCCTGTTTGGGAGCAAAAGGGATGAACTTCTTCCTTTTAAGCGTCTTACCCACTTGGTGTGCTTTTAATAAGTCTAGCAGTCAGCCTTACCTGCTGCCGCTCTTGACTGTCCCCCATTTGAAGGTGTTGGTGCACAGCGACCCCGGGCTTTGCCGGAGCTCTTGCCGACTTCAGATATAACAATCTCACCCCTTTCTTTCTCCCCACACATCTTCCTGACCTTGAGGGGTGTTTTTTTTTTCTCTCTCTTTCTTTTCATACTTGACTCCTTGACGCTTTCTCTGGCTTTGTGAGAAGAGATGTTTCTCCAGTGCCTAAACAGGGACGGGGCTATTTTTGAATTCCCAAGGAGCGGGCGAGAGTTGAGCCCACCTGTCATTCGCTTGTCCTCTCTTTTCACAACTTCGGCTATGAATTATAAATACGGCGTTTCACCGTCTTTATACTTCCCCGAGCATAGAGCCTCCTCACATATAAACTTCAGTCCTTTTGGGTTATTCATATAACGCCCGTATAGCGGCGCTTGATCCCTTTTATTTGAATTTACTTTGTTCTGTTCAAACTTCTAATATCCCTCTATAGCCTTATGTTGCCACATCATCCAAGTTTTTGGCATCGCGGCAAAGACTGACAGAGGTGGAAACTTTAACAGCAGTGTAACCAACTTTTTTACTTAAGCTCAGATAAAAAAAAACAAAAAAAAACTGTCAACAGTGACCCCTTCCTGTCTATGTTCTTCCTTTTGTGATTCAGCCATGTTCCACCCACCTGCCCCCCTCCCACACCTTTTCGTGATGTTTGCTCTGGCATCCGCTTGTCAGGACTTTTGGCGTCTGTTTGAGCATGTTCTGTCCCTCCGGGATTATTTACACATTAGGTTTGAGCCTGTGATTATTTAGACTTGCTTGCCGTGTTGTACTCAGAAGAGCCAAAGAGCTAATATAATTGCCAATTAAATTAAGGGAGCAAGTTTCCACACAAACACTCACATGCGCACGCGCCCCCCCGGTGAGTTTGCACAGTGCCTCCTGAAGTGCTCTGCACACACTCAGCACTCGGTGAGCACATTCCCTAAAGTAATAAGTTTCAAAATTTGTTAGAAGCAAAATGTGGTTTCAGCAGCCGTTTTACTGTCAATGTCAATGCCTTTGCCATTAGGAAAACACATTTTTCAAGGCCAGTGAACTGATTGTTTGATTTAGGGAAATGGGCATTTTGGAATTTTAGCACACAGATTTTAGACTGAGTTTAGATCAGCATTGGAACAATACATTTCCTATACCTATGCCAAATTGCTTTTACTGGTCTGCTGGGTGTGAAATATATATTTTTTGCCTCTTGAGGAGTCATTACTGGTTTCAGGTTAATTCTTTACGTATGTTAACATTTCCAATGAGTTCCTAATGACACCACTTTCAGAGATTCACAGAGTGCTATAGTATGTTGAAATGATGGTGCAGGACTTCACACTGAAATTAAGTTTTACAAATTTTGCTGGGGCAATCCTTCAGATTGGTGGTTTTTATCTGGCGTATAGGGGGATCTTGCTGAGAGGACTTTCTGCGTAAAGGTTTTATGTTATTTCATACTTGACTCAAATTGATCACTTTGTTTTAGCTACTTAAAAATATGGAAATCTTTCGGATTTAGCTAGGGAATTAGAAAATATTTTAAATTAGAAAAAAATATATATTTTAAATCTAGGTACAGATGCTTGAGAGAAAAATGTGCTTTGCCAAGTTTTGTCCGTGCATAAATAAGTGTCTCTAAGTAAAGGACTTTGAGGTAAGTTTACTTTCAACATAACTTCACATCCACTTGAGGCTGATTGCTCTGCACATGCATTGCTCTAAATGAGGCAGCCTGCATTAGCATGTGAACCCCCCTCCTTATCGGCTTCCTAAATTACACTCTGTTCTGCCCATTACTGTCAGTCCAATGGGATGGAAGTTTGTTTAGATCTGCTCCAATGGGAACACATGTTGTTTGAAGGCCTGCCATTTCAATCAGGCTTGTTGTTCTGCTGCTGTTGTCTTTTGGGGAACCTGGCTAGGCTCGTCGCCAGGGGCATACATGTGGTTCATCACACCAGTAATTGGATTTGATTTTGCTTCCCCCCACTTTCTTTCCCCCTGTATGCTTAAATTGACAAGCAGGCCACTGAAGACAATACTCATGGAGAGCTAGAACATAGGAGGGATGATGAGTGATGTGTTGGAAGTGGGTAGGAGTTTATTTGATATACACTCCATGATAACTCTGTGTACAGTTTGTTTGCCATCTACTTGAGAGGCAGGAAGGTCTAGTTTACAGGCTTAAAGGGATGTATTCAAAACCATGGGTACCTGCTTATTTTAAAGTGAGTTTGCGTGTGCGGGTGTGTGCGCGGAACGAAGATACTGAAGTATAACTGAACTATGAACAACGACCAACCATGAGTAATTTTCCTTAATTACCCACGGTTCCTCCTTCAAAATGATTAAAGTCTTATACATTTATTCAGTCCTCAAAACATAAACAAGTCCAGGAATGTGAAGCAGAATAGCAGGTGGATCTACTTAGATGTGACATTTCAGAAATTCACCAAAGTTTCTTCTTTTGAGGGCAACCCGACAAAATGAGGGTGGGATTTGATCAGTTATAGCTTCATTATTTCTCTGAAAATGAATCAAGGGAAAATAAACTGTGGTAAATAATAATAATGATAATAATAATAATGATAATAATAATCATATATCCAACAGTTGTATAAGTCAGCAACAGTTGGAGAAGGCACCATCAGTCAAATTATTTGGATTCACAGAAAACTGGAGCTTTCTTCCTCTTTGCGAAGAGCCCGAGGCAAAAGGCAGGATTCAACTTTTGTCTCAACAATCACAGATCAATTTTGAGAGGTAATCCCATTCTTTATTTGCACAAAATGCATTGCATACTTTGAAAACAGCCTTGTAATTTTCCTCCTTGTCAGTTTGACATCCCACTAGCCTCCTTGCTGCTGCCCACACAACTTGAGTGGCAGTGGTTCGCCCACAGAATTACACTGCAATCGAGTCTGCCACTGAATGACCGCTAGAACAAGATAATTATGTAGGCTTGGCACCTATCAGTGCTGACATACAACCAAGCATTCACTTGTACATATTTTGGAGAGTGGAGAGTCCTGCAGCTGTGCTTTGGGGATTTTGAATGACTGAATTGCCCCCACAGATTTTGAAAGAATTGGAAATTTTGATTTGTGCTACAATTCCCACAGACGTTTGGGAGCAATGTATATACGGCTTTAAGAAGAATGAGACGGATGTTGTTTTAGCTTGATGGTGTGTAAAGTTGTCGTTTTGTGTAGGTGAAAAGAGCAACAGAAAGGAGAAAGCAACGTGTTTCTTGTCAGGCTTTAAGACAAGTTTTGCTTTGCCCCATTTCAGTTGTTAATGTTTCTTATTGCCTGCAGGCATAAAACCAAAGAGACGAGTCTATGCTAAGCCCTTGGCTCTCCGAACAACTGCCAGTAACAGCAGCAAGACTGATTTTTGTCCCCTGGGTGTTGAGCAAGGTTCGAGCATGAACACAGTCATTTTCATTGCAATTTTTGAAAGTTACAATCGCTGAGAAAGAGACAAATATTGAATAAATCAGAGGGCCCAACTTGGAATATATTGCTAGACACAAGAAAAAATAGTGTTTAAGAAATGGATTGCTGATTTTACAGTTTAAGACATGGCAGCCTCTTTCACAAAAAATCATGTCACACCGAGACTGAAATTCCTTCTCGCAATCTGTGAGATTCTTGAATTGGCCGAGGGGATTTTAAGTCTAACCACTGTAACGGTTGGTTTCTGTAAGAGTTAGTAGGCTTCGGGGTTTGCGTGTGTGATGTAGTGGTGACAGTGTGCTGCCTGGGAAATACACACCGGGACCTTCCCAGAGTGGTGTGTTATGCATACCATTTATTGCCATTAACACACATTTGATAAGGTGCAATAAAAAGCACCAAGAGGGAGCAGATCATTGGATTTCACTAAGCTGTATTTCCTATGATGGGGACATAGCACACTGGGCACAGCAGACAAGATCATAAAATACGAGATGACCGCATGCACTTGTTCTACAGCCTCCTTAGTTAGATATCCTTAACTGGCTAGAAGCAACTAAGAGCAGGTCCAGCCTTTTAGGCCTAAGATATAGATGTTTTAAATGTGGAGAGCTCATTCATTGAACTTGTGCATAAAAAGCTCTGAGTTTGAATCTTAGGTCTTTTACTATGGAGTCAATGATATATATATATATATATATATATTCTCCCCTGTTTTTGGCCAGCTCAGTGGGATTGAGCGATTGCTTTAAAATCATAGACACATTGCAAGCAATTGTCTATTGTTGCATCATGTAAACAACAGACACGATGCAACAATTGTATATCTATTTACTGCAAGTCAATGACAATTTTTTAAAACAAATTTAAATAATGAGCAGAACTAGATGCAGAGTTTTATGACTTGGATCAATTGATGTACACAGTAAATTCTGCAGAGTTAAATCAACACTATGCCGAGTCTATTTGGTCCTTATCAGAATTGGTGTCAATTTAACTCTTTTCAGAGTTATNTATTTCAACAAGAAACTGAGTAGTTTTAACACTTGAAAAAGTTATAACTACTCAAACTATTGTTGAAATAACTCTATGAGCCAATTCTGAAAGGGACCAAATAGACTCGGCATAGTGTTGATTTAACTCTGCAGAATTTACTGTGTATGGTTGGATTAAACACTTTTTTACTTTTTTTGTAAAGTGCCTTGAGTTAATGTATGGTGAATTGGTGCTATATAAATAAATTGGGTTTTCCCTGTTCTTCCTGTGCGTGAGATACCTCAGTTCCCTCCAGCGTAAAAAGAGATTCATCTTAGCTTTACTGGCCACTCTAAATTTATGTTAGTGTGAGTGTGTGCATGCATTGGTTATTTTTACCATGTTTTTTGTTCATATCTTGCAATAGACTGGTGTCCTGTCTATGGACTTGGGTAGATATACACTCGCCTGCCCATTTTCTTGCAAAGTTTTAATGAATACAAAAAAAAAAAAAAACCAAAGATCAGTGGAGTTGGACTGTAAGACCAAGGCATAAAGAAATTGTTTCATGCATAGACAATTGTGAAATGTGATTTTGAAGCAAAAAATGGCTGAACAGTGGTGAAGAGGCCTCAGATCTTTCGATCTTTCTGTGTGGACCTTGTAAGTTCTCCCTACACATCTTTGTGTTGCTTGATTCCTCCTGCTTCTTCAAACCTCTTAAAAAAACAAACATTTTATTGGCCACTTTGTAAAGTGTCCATAGATCGTTGTTTACCATGTGCATCCCGCCTCTTGGCCATTGATCACTCGTGATTGGTACAAACCTCCCTGCATGAAACACACAGGTATGAAAAACAGATTTGCATATTTTGAAAGAGATTCAAAAACTCACACTCCTACATCTCCTTACCGTCAGTGTTTTAGTGTTGCATACTTCGGCTGTCAACAGTACAGGCATAGACTGTTCTGTTCCTTTTAAGTTTGATAGGACTTTGGATAAACAGGGACACTTTCACATGCAAAAGTAATGAAATATAATTTTTACCCTCTGTGCTCATAGTTTTCTCTTGCAGATACGCTTGTGTCTAAGGTAATGAGCTTTTCTTGAAAATGGAAGTTGTCTCTTTTGAAAGTTTGACAGAGAGACTCCTCAAACACAAGCAGTGCTTGCAAAACCTATTTCAAGTGCTGATAATTTTCTTATTTCGCTACACTTTCGACACCAAGCAGAAACAAAGGTGAGCAGAGGGACAGTAATAAAATATATGAGACTCACTGAATCGGAGTGTGCATCAGAGAACTTTGGTGTGTATGTCTGAACTTCACTTTACAGCGTTCTGTCATGGACTGCTCCACTCAGTAGTACTATAAAATCTACTCATTCTCTTTCGATCCTTGCACTTTTTCTACACACATACACTCACGCACACACACTCTCTCTCTCTCTCTCTATTTTGTTCCTCCTGCCACTGCTGACTCAGTATATGTGAGACCAAAGAAACAGACAAAGAGCTGACAACACCAGGTCCTTTGGCTTGCAGCAAAAAGAGTTCCATCGGTTGACAAAATGAGCACAGCTTTAGAGCACTTTGTAGAGCATTTTATTAATTCCATCTGCATTAAAAATAAGAAAACAAAACAACAAAAAAACAAAGGGCTGTCACCGGGGCTCTCCTCCAAGAATCGGAAGTGACATTTTCACCTACCTTTCATTAGGTGGATTGCTATGTCGAGTGTGAAAGACAGATTAAATGAAATGTAAGAATAACCTGTGATCTTTCTGTCGGCGACCCCAAAAAGTCAGAGCCTCCCTATCTCGTCATTGATTGGCCCGGTGGATTAGCCACCCGCTTTGACCAGTGTGTGATAGTGACCTGTCACAGTCAAGAGAACCCCGTGGGCCTGAGAACGGATCTGAATGCATGCAAAGAGGGATGGGAGGGAGGGGTTGCTGTCGATGCTGACCTGGCAAGCTGAGGGATCTTTTGACTGCTGCTGGGTGGCTTCCAGTTCTGAGGGGGTTGAGAACACGTCTTAAAATCAAGATTGTGCGAGGTAATTCCTCCAAGAAGAAGTGCATTTCTAAAACAACCGCAGGCAGCGTGTTTGTTTCCTTTTATAATTGGGAATCTTATCTCAGATTGCTTTGATTTATTTTTATTTCCTGAACACCAAGCCCGTATTTGAATGTTAAGGGAGCTTTCATGACGAGCTGAACCACGAAGCAAAGAAAAAATTGTTTTTCTTGCTCCGTGGTTAACCGTGCTGCGAAGTAGCCAAACTGGATTCAGTTTATGAAATGTTAAACATTGACGTAAAAGACGTTACAGATAAGAATATGATCCTTTGGACTACGGTTGAGTTTCGAATAAAAACCCAGCAGCTGTTTAACGTCCTAGGTAAATTAAATTTTAAGCCTCGTTCATATGAATGGAATATGAAAGCTGATCAGTTGCTAATCTTTGCTGCAGCAGGGTTGAATTTCTAACTGAGACCAGTCTTCTGGTTGGGATTTCCCAGCGATCATCAGGAAAGAAGTGTATCCCACATTATTAACTCGTTATTGGACAATAACTAATCTAATTAAGCTCGGAATTGCTTGAATTAGCAACCATGGGCATGAAGACAAGGATGAAAATAAAGCTTATTTGCGTTTTAAAACATTTGGTACTAAAATACCAAATGTCTGAACATATGTGGTAATTTAAGGAGTTAATAAACAATTCTAATGGGAAACATAATTTAAATATGTAGCTTTTATAGGTGACAATCAACTATTTATTGTCTTGGTTGATTGACAACTTCCCCTCAAGATGTGAAGGGGAAGTTTAAATTAAATGCCTACATCGAAATAATCTTGTTGTGACACTCATGAAACTGCAAACCTTTCATTTATTGCATTGTAATCAGAAGAAGTGCTATGCTTAATCCAAATCTGGCCTGCAACGCATTGTGAGAGCAGAACCGATGACCTCTGAGGGAAAGTGGACAGCATTACAGTAATTGCACAAAGTAATAGTTAAATCTGTGAGTACTAGTGCACACTATTTCCATCCATCCATCCATTTTCTAAACACCCCTGTTCCTAACGGGGTCGGGAAGTGCTGGTGTCTATCTCCAGCTAAGTTCTGGGCGAGAGGCGGGGTTCACCCTGGACAGGTCGCCAGTCTGTCGCAGGGCAACACAGAGACAGACAGGACAAACAACCACACACTCACACCTAGGGACAATTTGGAGATACCAATTTACCTAACAGTCATGTTTTTGGACTGTGGGAGGAAGTCGGAGAACCCGGAGAGAACCCACGCATGCACAGGGAGAACATGCAGTGCACACTATTTGTTTTTCCTTTTAATAACAAGGTTCTGCATGTAAAGCATATGAAGAAGTTCAAGAAAAAAATATATCCGGTATCCTAATTGCTGGAATAACCCTATTAATTTAGGGTGGCATATATGGCAACATAACGGTCAAGTTGCATGAATAAAATATTAATTTGTGCTCACATGACCTTCAGCCATTTGGGATATTTGTATTGGTTCTTGAGTGGGAACGTGTGTGTGTGTGTTCTTTTCCTCCACAGCATGTATGTGCCTGTAAGTTTGTTGCTGTAAAGTAAGATGTGTATATCTGCTCATGTGATTCTGTATTGATGTTAGTATTCACACCATAAGCTACTCACAATCAACACATTGTGCTTATATGATCTGCCTCATTCCTAAATTGTGCATCGCATTGTTAAGGCTGTCTGGTGCCGGTCTGGAGTTGCTGATAAAGTTCAGACCCAAACGGGAGGAAGACCCCATCCACCGCCCTTCCGCTTAATTCACCATCTTTTCCTCCTCCCATATTTTCTCTTCCCATCTCACTATCTCTCCCTTTTCATACCACCTGTCAGACCCCCTTCCTTTGATGCACCACATTCTTCTTTCATCGTGTTCCCGGTCTATTTTTTCCCCTCTTTTCTTCCTGTTGATACCCCCTTTAGCCCTGTCATTTTGCATTCTGTTTATATTATAACTCCCACCACCAACCACTCCAAACGATCTCCCCAGCAGTCTCTTTTTTCCGTTTTAAATATAGCTGTCTGCATCTCTGCTCTGTATTCTACAGTTGTTTTGATCATGTCAGATAATGAATCCTTAAGTAACACAATAAATGGATTCTGGTTTAGTAAACAAGTTAAAGTCAAAAAAGACATTTTTCAGCTCTTCCATGTTGCTGTTTTTTTTTTATCATGGAGAGGTCAAACCTAACAGGAAATACATAGGAGGACAAATCAAATGACTAACTTGTTTACAGTAAAGCTTTTTTGTCATTCAAGGCTAAGTTATCTTTCTTGAGCTGTAATATTTTGGGTGAAAAAAACAATAAATGTAGCAATAGATTAATGGTTCATACTTAGCTCACGTACTTAATCAATGGATCACAGGTGTGGTCCTGGCGGAGATGTGTGTGTCTTGGGAGCGGGAGGCAGTACCCATCTCCTGGAGTCCATGAACAAGAAGAAATCATACCTGGGGAAAAATCATCAATACATTCATTGGCATCAGTGCCAAATATGGATGAAAAATGTGATGGTACTAGGGAAGTAAGCATTAGTTTTGGCAGCTTGCCAAACCATAGCGGTTGCAGGATTGAATATGTTGCTGTTCTGCATTCATGCTCAGATGCATCTTCCTTTTCCTTCAACTTCCAAACCAAATAATTTTTTGCTATAGGATTGAAGGCAATACTAGTTTCAGTAATGATTATGGTTAATGTTAGTAATAAAATATTTGTTAGTATTACTGTTTTGTAAACCATCATTTAAACTATTCCCCTTAACTGCCAACCGAAACCCCTCACATGCAAGTTAATGGGTCCAACGGTGTCGCCATGACAGCTAAGGGGTTGAGCGTGCTGCTGGAGAGGCTTGTGAACTGTACAGTTGTGTCTTCAAACCCTGGTAGTTAGAAGAGAGATTAATATAGATGATTATGCAGGCAGGCCTTCTTGCTGTTGGCGCTTCATGCCACACCGCCACCTCTCTATCATCCCAGCTTTACACTGCATGCGCCTCCACTCCGCTGTGCGCTTCCCTTGCAGAGCAAAGCCATTCCTGACCACCCTGATTTAGAGCACGGATATGGGTGCGTCAGAAACTGCAAGCAGACTTCCAAGTCAAAGTCAACAGATTACATGAGTTTGTGAAAAAGCAAAGGGGAAAAGAAAATTATCAATGGATCATATCATTAACTTGGACAAGACTGTGACTTATTTATACATTTCTCATCTTCATGACATGTTTTTTGACTGATGCAGAAAATATGGTACTGATGCAGAACAAACCAAAACCTGAACCTGTGTTCATTTCTAATCGAACATTTACTAAATCTATTAATTTTATTCACATTAAAAATAATTTAAAAAAAGGTTTACCTGTCTTCTGTAGTAAGTGTTTCCTATAACTTAATGAAGACTTGGGGTCTTAAATGATAAACTTTATTAGCTGCTGTGGGATGAAAATAAATCATCTATTTGCAGATTCACTAATGTAAATAGATCGAGGACACAGAATGTCTACCAAAAGGAGCACAGACAACATAGCATCCAAACTCATTAAACTCAAGACTCAGACTTCCCCTAATGCAGCACTTTCCAGACAAATGATGAGCAGAAAATATTTGCTGTGTAAATATATATATGTGACTCTTTATTGACCCAGTTCTTCTTGTTTCCTTTGAACAAGGCTTTGATTTGACACAGGGCAGGAACAGATGTCAGAATCCAGTTTTTATAGAGTCTTTGTTGTCTCTGACTTTCCTGGGAGCAGAGTTTTTCTTTAAAGCTCTTTGTTGCTTTTGACTTTGGCTTATCATTGAAAATCCTGAGATTGATGAATGTGTGATTCGTATTTGACAGAGTAACCTACATCTTACATTACAATTTAGTTTTCAGGTATTTCATACACCAAGCCCCCATTTGGGATTAGACTATTACCATATGTGTCCTATCTAGCACATTAATTGATTAACTGATTGAATTTATGTGGTGATAGCACAAATGAGATTAGCTTTACTGCTTTGTGACACCAGTCAAGTATCGCCATCAAGGTTAAAAACACAAAAGCCAAGCTTATTTTCATTGTGGTCCTTCACATGCCCAACACGTCCTACAAACATAGAAGAGGTATAAATAATCCCAAGGGTAGAACAATATCAGTCTTTATGAATGCTTTCCATAAACTCAGAGAGAACAGAATAAATGATGTTACAATTTTGAGGCTAATCTGATGCATATTAGGGATAAATGATGATGTCAGATCTAGTTGGATCATTTAACTGAGGGACGAAATTATTGTGTCCCTTTGTGTCCAGATATTCCTACAAAGACAAGGAATGTATCGGAGAGAAAATGATTTTCCACTTCCACTGTCATTAACATTTGGATTTCAATAGTTCCCTGCTTGATTGAACATCAATAGAAGCATAAAGTGGTTTGGCAAGGCAATTGACTTTTTTTCTCTTCTTCTTCTTCAAAACAAACATGGATTCCTTTTTTATGCTTCTTGTCATCAGGAGGGGAAGTCATGCATTCTCCAATGCTTTCATTTCGCCCATGGAGAACTTATGTCACCATTTTGTGCTTGTCTGTGTGTCTGTCTTATTTTCAAAAATTTGGTTGCTGATTCCTACAATCTAAATATATTTCTTAGACTTTCCTGTAAAATTTTTGTCAAAACCTAAATGATTGGTAGTGTCTGACTTTAAGAGCTGGGTGAAAATATCTCTAAGGCTTTGCATTAAATGCATTTTCACTACAAAGATCCAACAATGCTTTGTTCTTAATTGCGATCATATGGCGAAATGTATTCTAAATTAAAATTTAGCAGACATTTGTCTTCTATTCATGCAAATACTGTTGTGCTAATATAAGTCGGAACTACTATAGGACAGCAAAGATGTAAATTATTTGAAATCACTGTGAGAGGACCATACTTATACCGTTAGCTTCTAACAGTTCAGGGATTTAGGGCTGTGTTGATGTGCAAGTATAGTAACACACTGCATATCCAGAAGGTTTAAATAATTGGATATCTAATGTAACAGTTGGTGATTTTCTTTACTTGATATCATTTTCAGACCAATCAGTTGCCTTGGACATGTTTTATTAGCTTATCTTCAATTGACTCTAAGCTAAAGAGCTGTCCTTGTGTGTCAGAGGATGGTTTCTATGGTAATAATCTAGGTCACATCAGTGCGATGCACCTGCCCTTTCCTTATTGTCATTCAACCTGTACATTGCTGTGACCCTTCATTTAAATATATGCTATCCTCATTATCAAAACTCTCTCTGCCAAGTGTCAGAGCCCCTGATGGAAGAGTTCAGCTTTCATGCAAGATGGGGATTTTTTTTTTCCTCCACCCCACCGCCCCCGACTCCCTCTTCCTTTTTCCCGCTCACTTTTCTTTACGTTTTGGGCTGTCTTCTCCATCAGTCTCTCTGTATTTCTGTCAGAGCACGAGGCGAAGAAAAGAAGTGAAGCGGACAAGAAATATTTCCCCGGTGAAAGACAGGTCTGGATAAATAAAGAAGAAGTATACTCAGCCCTACCCGAGAGAGAAGGCTTGAGGGAGACATGGGATTTTTTTTTTTTTCTTTTTTCCAGGCACCTGTCAGATTTTGAAAGGACAATGAACACGAGTAGAAGAAAGGTAGAAAGTTAAATAAAAAAAAAAAAAAAAAGTTGAGGTGAGGAGAGGTGTTGCATGGATGGATGATAATGAGTCGGGCAATGGATTTACGGTTAGAGATGTGAATGGTTGTAATGTGGTATGTACAAGTGAAAATAGACACTAGTACGGTTGATATGATGTTCTGCAGGCTTGGATGGTTAAAAAACAAAATTATCTATCCATTCAGAATAAACAACAGCACTTCTTGAGATAGATATGTCACAGTTTACGTATTATTTGGCCTTTTCTCAGTTTTTTATTATTCAGAAGTTTACATACAGACTAGAGGGTGCAGTTTGAGGGCTCAGGACCATTGCCTTTGCAATTAAAAGTGGTGTACTTTGATTATAAAGCAAATTTACAGGGCAAAACAATAGTAACTGTTAAGAAAATGCATCCACTGTTGTAAGAACTTAAATAGAAGTCATTTGAACCTTCAAATAGAAAGTTCAAACTTTCAAATAGAAAGTTCAAACTTTCAAATAGAAAGTTTAAATAGAACTTTCAAATAGAAAGGAAAAAAAAACTTCTATTTTAACCATCAGGTCAAACTAGGACGAAATTTAGTCACGTTTTCATCTGTGTTGCCTGTGGGCTATTTAGGTCATTGTTTTTCAGTCTATCAAACCCATCTTGCGATTTCTTTCAATTATGTGTGAAAGACTTTGAAACCACCTGTTGCAAAATAGGCATAGGATAAATTATGCCTTGGGCTATTCTTACCAATTAAATTTATTTTTTGTTTTGTTTTAGTTTTTTTACATTAAAAAGATGGTTTCCTTGGCTTTGTTTTTTCTAGAGTTCTAGCTTAAAGGATTGATACCTGGATAGTATCAAAAATAAGAACAACCAACGTGTGAGATTGATTGAAAGACTTTTAATCTGGCTTTTAATCCCTAGCTAATTGTCTTTGAAATGCTATTTATCCATATTCAACTGGGATTGTACATATGCTACATGATATTACATAATAAATCTACAAGTCAGAAGAACATGAAATGAACACTTTATAATCAGAATTTAATGTAACATGTTTTTGCTGCTTATGCTTGAACTGCTAATCTTCCTTTTAAAGTTCATAATTTTGAGATTTCAAGCTCAAAATTGAGCTTGAAATTGAGCTTCTATAGCAAGTTTTTCTGCTATAGAAAAACTTGCATTTGCAGTTTTTCTATAGCAGACTGTCATCCTTATTTATTTGAATGGAACTTCACTTGGCAAAACCGCCATGTTCAACATTGAATCTTGGCAAATCCAGCCTCACTTTTTCAAAAAAAAAAAAATAATACACTGCGGCATCTGCTTATTTTTTTTTTCCACCCCAACAGCTTTTCTTCCTATGATTGCGAATTATGTTTTATTGCTTATTGCCATATGTTAAAGGCATTTTTGTGAAGAGAATTCAGTTAGTACTTCAATACAGAAAAAAAAGTCATGGCAATTTTTTTGTGGGACTAACTGGTGAGTAGCAGGTGCTCCATTTTCTCTCCTGAAATGGTCAGGACTTTAATGTTAGTGTGCTACTTAATAACAGTGTTCGGAAGTAATTTTACTCTCTAGTTTTTTGACAAATTGTTTGTGATATAAAAAGACTTGTAGTAATCCCCTAGAAACTGAAATTGGCTGAAAGCAGGGTTTGCTGAAGACTAAAAAAAACAACAAAAAAAAAACAAAAACAAGAAGGAAACCCAGCTTTCTCTGTCTGACAATAACCAGGCTTTGGGTGACTGAAGCCAGAATACATGTGGTACAGATTCTCAGTCTATTGAAGGACCGACAGACAGAGTGAGATGGTACGAGACTTTCCTTGTATGGTAACCTTCATTTTCAAATTTATGCATAGTGTGTTTTCATGGTATTTACTCATAAAACTCTAACACTAAGATGTAGGACAGGATCTCAAATCTTATGTTTAAAACAGAGACATAATAGGCTAATTGAACCCATTTTCCCAAATGTTATACAACACAATATTACTATTTGAATGACATCTAAAACATTCATAAACCTTCTTGTTCTGATAATGATACATATATTTAAGCTACAGTGTAAAACAAAATACAAATAGATTTAGTGATGATTTAAAAGTTGCTTCCTTAGTTGTATATTAGACAGAGAAAAACAAGTATAACCATTATACTGGACCACTATTTCTGGATTAAGAAATGATTAATAGTAGTCAGCTTTGGATTCTATGTAGTTTACACCAATGGCGTGTGTGAATGACTGAATGTAGTGTGGAATAGTTTAGAGTCCTATAGGAGAGGTAAAGTGCTAGATGAGTACAGGCTATTAACCATCTCCCATGTACATATTGGCATCAACATTTTCCACTTTAAAAACAAATAAATAGCAAATGAAACATAATTTGGGTTATGAATTCGTTCCTTTGCATTCCTTTTTTTTGTTTTCTGGATTTTGCTGTTGTCGTCGTCGCAAAGAGACGTGGCACGCATAAACACACGCACGAGAGCTTAATGCAAACAAGCCGAGAGTTTCAGACTCGCACCTGCCGAGTCAGCTTTCTTTATCAGGATTCCTGTCCTCGCCTTGATAACCAGCCCTAAAAATACGAAGAGGAAATAGGGAGGCAGAGGAGATAATGAAATAAATACCCCAAGCCTGGCAAGACTTCAAAGACGAAAGGAGAGAGTCTGATCTGCTGCACTGCTGCTCGAGAGGGAAAAGATGTTAAGAAAAAGGGGAAAAAAAGCACCACCAACAACACAGTCAGATCAAAATAAATGGATAAACTTTAAAAAAGCTTTAACCTTTTGTTCCAGAAACAAAAAACATCCTCTGCATTAATTTGAATAAGCATTATTGTTTTGGTTTTGTTTTGTTTCACCCTGTAATATAGCTCTGTGTAACATCACATGCCGCGTTATGCAAGAACTGGCAAAACACTATAAGGAGAATTCAAAGCTTTGATGTTAAATACCTTACCAGTGTGAACTGAAATAAAATAGAATGCTATACAGTGCTATACAATATTCTGTTACCTTATTGGTTACTTGTCAACGTTTCATGCGATAGATCATAAAAAAATTGTATGCAACTGTGATATAGAACAAAAATTATACAAGGTTTTCAGAAGATGTCATAAATAAAAATCTGAAACTTGTGACTCAAAGTGAATTCTTTGTAGGACAATGTTTTGGTTCAATTACCACTAACATTTTCAGTGGCATGTCTTAACTGATTTAGGTCTTGACTTTGCCTTTAGGTCTATTGATCTAAATATTTTATTGTAGTTCTGACTCTGTGCTGGTATTTGCACTTTCACCCCTGTCTAAAATCAACATTCTTTGGGCGTGATCTACAAAGACTCCATGTGATGAGCGCTAAATTGCACTAGCAGAAAAAGAAAACATTAATCCGTCTCCAGCAGACATCCTTCGTCTGCACAATTTGTGGAGACATTATGTTTCTTTTAGGGTGGACTTGCATTTAGCTATCTCCGATTTACATCCTATGAATGCTCGCCAGATTTCAGTCCCTGCTGAAATAAGGAACTCCAGCAGTGTGATCCTGCCACTTCCATATTTCACCATGAATACGGCATTTTGGCCCAAAAGTCTCCTCTGCATGTTCGCCATGTCTCCTTCAGGTCTCATACTTGAAACAAAATGCCTTTTGGTTTAGTTTAAGCATTGACCTCCATCTTGCTGTAAAGGACAAATTTGTGAATTATTATTAGTAGTTCTGTCAGGAGATGCTCCTCCAGAGATTCTGTTTGCTACTTCTCTGATCAATGCTTTTTTGGCAAGGTCTCACAGCCATCTTCAGAAAAGTTTGCAAGTCTGATAACAAAGGTCCTTGAGGCGTTTAGATGTTGGGCTGTTTATATATACTGTATATATATATGTCTTCATAACTTCTACACAGATTTTTACTGTCCTTTTCAGTGTGTTCCCTGATCTTCTCAAAGATTGTTGTTATTGTTCTGAAGTGAAATTGCACAGAGGTGGGTTCATATTTACAGATTTTCATTACATCCCAATGAAATGCACAGAAGTTAATGGTTGTAATGTGACAAAATATTGGTTTCATTTATCCACGATACCTGCACCAGGCTGCATCTCGTGAAAACGTAGTCGTACAGAAATGATTATTTTTTATTGTTGTTTTGGAGGCCATGCCGTTGTAACTCAGGTTTTAGTGTCCTTCAAACTCTTTGAGCTGTCGAAGAAATACCGATCCACAGACATTGCCTGCGCCTGTCTTTTTTTCAAACGTACTGTATATTGTGCCTGTATACACACCTTCGCACAAAGCCCGTCCTGTGCCTTGAGACATACAAAACAATGTACTGGAACTGTCGAGAGGTGATAAAATTTTTAAAAACCTTCTGTATATTGAGATGTGCATCGTTGTGTCCTCTATGCAGACAAAAAAACAACTTTTTCCACGGCGATTTGCTTTGTCAGAACAGAGCGAGCTGCTACAGTTACATGAACCATGATGTGAACCTATTTCGGGTGTTACGCGTCCACGATAATTTATTTAAATTGCATGTCCAGTTTTTATGATGTGTGGGGGTAGGCAGATCATTTGCTTTTTACATGCTTACGACAACAACTGTTTGTGTTTACGTGCAGTGGCTTATCATAAGCCATGAGTTGCATTTTATATCACATGCATCCTCTTACACCTCAGCCTTTGCATGTGGAGTCAGGACACATTGTTTGTTAGCATAAACAGGTGACTCTTATTCATAGATATTTTCAGATTAAGAAAAAAATAAAATAAATCTTGCATGTTTAGTATGACTACATTCCTAGAGCGTACATAAACCGTCCAGCAAGCAGAAACTCTGGTCACACAAATACAAAATGTTGCCTGTTGCACTCAAATTCCAATGCTTAACTCCCAGCATTTGTTGACATAGGCAATAAATTTTGCTTTGCCCTGCTTTTTATTTCTCAACCTGAGGCCACAATTACATTGACTTTATTATTGCTTTGTGTGACTTTTTTTATGCATGTCTCCCTGAGCTGCATCCTCCCCATTAAATCACTTAGTTTTTAGTACTTGAAAGCTTTTCTTTATTGCCCAATACATTCCCAGCTCGAAGACCTAATATTTCAAGGAAAGCATATGTTTTTTATACATTTCTGACTCAAATCATCCCGGCAATGAGCGATCACAGCAACAGCAACCACAATGTTTTGTTTTTTGTCGTTGTTTATTTTTGGCGGTGGTGTTCATTTGGAGTTCAAGTCAACCCACCTTTGGCAAATGATCCGATAAACTAATGTAACAGATAATCCGACGCACACAGACACAATGACATGTTCCCCTGGTCATGTGCACATGTGACATTCACATCCACTTACCCACAAGCCCTGATGTGAATTCTTCACACAGGGCCATCCTCAACCAGCATGCAAACATTGAATTATGTCCCAAAACACAGTCACCATGAATCGCCCATTTACAAGAGGCACCCTCTCAAGACCGAACAGCCCCACACAGAGCAAGCGATGCTCACAGCCTCCGCTCCATGCAGCGTGGCACAACGGCCCTGCACGACAACACCCCAGCCCTCGCACGCAAGCGCAACAGGACTTTGCCTGGCCCATTCAAACACAAGAATATGTTTTCATTAGAGTCATTACAAACATAAGCTCTGGCCTTATGTTTAGGGTCAAGGTGCTGCTAGAAGGAAATTATTTCCCCTATAGTCTTTTGCAGCATGTAACAGGTTCGGTGACGGCCTGGTTTACGGTTAGGATGTGTTCAATATTATGTGCAATGTTAGTTTTCAGCCGCACACCTTCCTTTTCATGTTAGCTGATTTCCCTCCTTATCTTATGGCAAACTGCTAACAGAACTACTTTCTTGTGGCCAGCCTTCCATAAAAGCTTTTTTTTTTTTTTTTTCATAAAATTGCCTATAGTTTCCCTATTGATGAAGTTCAAACAGTTTGCCTGAACTGTTTGGAAAGGATTCCAAACAGTGGAAACTAGGTGCCACCAATAAGGGTTAAAAATCATATTGGTGTGCTTTTTTTCATGTGCATCAAATGAGCTTTGCCCTTTAGACCTCCCTCTAATTCACAGAACAACTTGGTCACCATACTCCCTTGGATGCACATGCAATATCTCAGGTTAGGGGAAAATACAGGATTTGGCCAAATAACGGCAGAGAGCCACGAGTTTCTGCAGCCCGTATACTGTTATTATGTATGCTTTTTGCTCTACCATGCATCTTTGCTTTACTGAAGAGGAAAACAAGAGAGGGAGAGAGAGGGAGAAAGACAGTGAAAGCCAGTTTGCTGGTAGGAACTCGTTGTGCAGGGACGAGTACCTTATTTTTCAGACTGGGATTCTCAAGGTCAGAGTGAAACCCAGATTCCCTCCAGGTCCACTGCTTCTTTATGGAAACCTTTCCGTATCTTTCTCCTCCTCTCGCTCTTGCACAAACACACATACTTGGGTGTATGTATGCCCACATGTGCAGACAAAGATTCAATCTACCGCACGTTGAATCCAGTTTAAAATGACTGTGGGTGCATGTATGGAACATCAAATTCGGTCCCAACAGTCAACAGATGGTGACATTTAGTTTTTTTTCCTGCCCTCTATGACAGAGGGGTTAAGGGTGTGAAGATGCATGAGTGAGCGTGTTGGGGTTTGTAAGGTCAGCTGGTGAGATATGCTTCAGCATCTGTTTATAGCCAGCTGGTCGAAAGATAATGCAGCTGAAACCTTATTCGCTGATTTTTTTGGTGAGTAATTTAATGTTTTAATCTTATAAAGCATTAAAACTATTTTTCTGTATGTTTTGCTTGCACTTTGTTTTTTCTTTTTTACTGAAACCAAGTTGAAACATGCTACAAGCCAAATGATCAGCAAATCATTTCAAAACAGACAGTGAACATGCTAGCATTAGCCTTCCACTTAGGCACACTGATCCACATCGAGATCGCCTGCAGGAATAAAATATTAAGATATATTAAAAATATTAAAAATATATTAAAATATTAAAGCATCATCATCTGAGTGACTTAGATCGGTATCTGGATTGGGACATCGTTAGTTATTTGTCTCATGCATCTCAGTGTTTTCCCTCTAATAGACTGACAACCTTTTAAGAATGTGCCCATGTACCCTGAAGATAAGCACCAGTCCTGCTGAGATTCTATGTCAAGGATTAAGAGGGAATAGAAAACGGATGGATTCCTGGCCTGCTCAAGGTATAGGTGGAATTTGAAACCAAATCTCGGGCCATTTTAGTGACCCCTGCTGGCCTGAGAACCAGGAGTTAAATGCAAAAAGCCCAGGGAAACATTAGCATGTTACCACTGTGATTTTTAAACTTGATCATGTCTGCCGCTTGTGTCAGCGATTAGAATACATCTAAAGCACATTTTAGCTTTTGTTTTTGTTTGTTTTTTGCAAAGACAAAACTGAAGAATAGCTTTTTGTGATCTCTTGTGTGCACAAAATTAAGCTCTAGCCATCCTTGCCAAAACAAATTGTCTTAGGATTATTGCTGTAATATGTGTTTCTTTTCAACTAAATGACTTGTTTGTTAAAATATTAAAACTACTTTAACACAGCTATTAAATATTCACTTCTCTCTTTAGCTTGATAGTAGAAGTCAAGACAGACTTAATTATCAGACCATAAAAGAAAAAGCTTGAATTCACCACTAACACTAATGAACTTACCGTCTGCTCCATCAGCGGTGCCCCAGGTGAATGTACCGCCGAGCAAATGCTCTCCTGTAAAGGAAACAAGCTCTTTTGTCACCGCTCTACAACAGTTTACATGCTGGTGAAATGATAATGAATGGAGCCCACCAGCCACTGTTCCAAAGTATGAAGGAAACGTGTCCTGAGTTAAAATCACATGGTATCATCACCTGTACTTGTGATCAACTTCTCTGCAACATCACACATCGTACCTTTATTTTTTAGGTTTTTTGTTCTTTATGAATGTGCCTGAAAGCCCAAATTGCATGATAAATCACAAACGTCTCATTTGTGTGCCGTGACATGACAGTTTTACACAGTAAAGTGTCCATTAGCTGCTAGTTTGGATTTATAGTTTAATCTATTTTTTTTTTGTTTGTGAATCATAAGCTCTGCAGAAGGTCTTTGATATAATCCCCTCAAAGTGCTATTCAAGCTCTTATCTACCACATTACGCAACTGTATACTTCTTTATGAACCCCTCTGCACTTCTAAGTACTGTAGCTTCAGATAAATGGATCTTCTAAATCAATTTAAGAGGTTAATAAGCACATCCACATGTGTGTGTGTGTGTGTGTATGCGTTTCATTTTAACTTCACACAATCTAGTTAATCAGTTGACTAGACTACTCTTATTGCCAATTAGAAGTGTTCCCCATAACAAGAAATATTTAGATAATTCAAGTTGGCAAAACTTTTTCAACTGAAGTTTTGCTTATTGAATGTTTCTATGATTTTCTGTGTAATTGTAAGGCCTAATATTTTTTTTTTTGTTTGTTTTATGCTCCTTTACCATTGACTCTAGTTGCTCAGCTAGGCTCTACTCGGCTTTTCCTCACTCTACTACACATGAAACCTGTTGTGTTTCTATTGAGGAACAAATCGTTGAAGTTTTGGCTTGAAGCCACTTTAAGCCGTCAGAGTTGGCTGGTCTATAAACTGTGGTCATATAAACCGTGTCATGGTGGTGGTGTTTTGGGGAAAATATATGCGATTCTGCACAGCTGATTTTGTTGTTACAGTAGATAGTGAAATTATCCATCCATCCATCCATCCATCCATTTTCTAACACCCTTGTCCCTAACGGGGTCGGGAGGTGCTGGTGTCTATCTCCAGCTGACGTTCTGGGCGAGAGGCGGGGTCACCCTGGACGGGTCGCCAGTCTGTCGCAGGGCAACACAGAGACAGACAGGACAAACAACACTCGCACCTAGGGACAATTTAGAGAGACCAATTAACCTGACACTCATGTTTTTGGACTGTGGGAGGAAGCTGTGAAATTATTCTTTGGTTTTAATTTCTTCCACTGTTTTCTAAATATTACTTTAGTCGCTCTTGAGTTTTAAAACCTTTCCCTACGCCACGTCGGTAGAAACCAGTCTTTTCACATGCACAACTGCCATCAAAGCTAGAAAAACTAGTAATGGAAACTATTGCAAAACAGGCTGAGAGTAGACCTGGGCTGAATAGAGCAAATGGAAAAAAAAAAAAAAAATCAGTTCTCTGGTATATTTGTTACCTGTATAAAAAGGGCCTATAAGCATCCTGAACACCAACTGTATTCTTTTTCTCTGGACATAGGGTCTTGCAAAACTAAAGCTGATTATTACATTAGATTTCTATGCTATTCTTAAGTTGGCATGACTAAACTGATGCGCTAGTCTACATGATTTTTTTCTCTATCCTCCAACAGCCATTAACAGTATTAGCTGCACTCAGTCTGGCCTTGCCAAATAAGTGCCTGCTTAGCACTCTGTGTATTAGAATAATTTATTTACCGCCAGGCAGGTCAGTTAGATAAACCTTTTGCTCTTGTCAAACATGTCTTACATGCCCTAGAGGAGGATAGCTTGCTTTACAATAGAACAGACCTGTATCCCTCTGAATCTGTCAATCTACCTACCCGCCTACTGCCCTCCCTCTGTGTATCATCCATCCGTCCGTCCGTCCATCCATCACACTCAATGTAAAAGACACACTGCCGTGGAACTTCCAACTGATTTCACTTAGCAGCTTTTCAAAATAGGATGGACAAGTGGAGATGTGAGAAAAGATTTATTAAAATGGTTTAAATCTGTACAGCTTCTATCTAGTACAAGCTACACATTGTCAATACAATACTATTAAGGTCAAGATCAAGATTGTCTGCTTTTCTTCCTTCGCATGCCGCAAGCCTTTACAGGATTGCACCTTCATCTAGCCATATGGGCAAAATTGCCGTGAATCGTTCAAAGACAAGAGCAAGGCAGATGTGTGTTGATCTTAAGTCAGGAAATTATTTCAAGAAACTCACCATTTGTCCAATCTTGATGTGAGGAAGAAGAGTCTATAGTCAGAGCAATTACAATAAGTTTAAACTGGAATAGCAATAAACAAGGCAGGATGAGAATCCAGTTAATCTTCTTTCTACACAGACTGGGGGAGGAAGAAAAAGGAGAAAAATACTTCACTTTCATATTCACTGTTGGATAACTGCAGTAATTCTTTTAGCATGAAAGTTTTCCCTCGCGATAGAAAAGGAATAAATTAAAGTGTTTTACAAATCTTTAGCAAGCCAAACACATTTCCTGCACTATACAGAGAAAGAAAAGGGAAGGAAAAAAAAGCGTCAATTTGCAGCAACAGAACAAAGTTTCTACTCTGTTGGTTTGCTTATGATTAGTTCCAACAACCGTTTACCCATCCACGTGAAATAACCAATGACTTCTTTGCTGTAGCATTTTTTTTTTTTATCATTGAAAACCAGGTTTTGATTACATTATTTAAAATGTTCAATTCCAGTACGGTTTAAAAACTATGCGTGCATCCAAATAATTCTATTAAATATTACTTAATTAGTTTTTATTCGAAAAACATTTTGCTTTGTGTAAACAAATTTATGTATAAAGACTGCTAATTGTGTTTTTTTTTTTCTTTGTAAATTTGCTGTAATCATTTCACACACTGAAGTGGATTGTCTTACGCAATTATTCCAGCACAAAACAAATGGAAATTGACAAAACCCTGAAAACTTAATGCACCTAGAAAATTTCTATACTTTTGGATTTGGCATTTAAAAATGATTTATTTTTACAGCGGCCAGTAATCCATAGTAATGAGTGGTTTGTGTCTTTGCCCTGATTGAAGAGCACTGATTAAAAACAAAATCTAAGAAAGAAACTTCTTATGTATCATTTTGATCATCATTGAGATGAAATTTCAAAAACACGTAGCCCTGTGATATATGGAAAGTGCAGTAGTCCTAAATTACTTGTTGTCTTGGAGATTTAACTTATTTTTTGCTTCCATCTCAATAGTTTTTCAGTACATCCACTTTTTCTTAATCTATACAAAAGGCTGGCAGTTGCCAGCATTGCCAATGCATCTGTCTGGTGTAGTGAGTCTAAGAAGTATCTATAAAGCCAGTCAAAAACAAAAGCTGAGTATTGCAGTTATGTATGCCTCTTGTGTATTTGGAGCTATAAGTAACCTATCCAAAAGATAAGCAGAAAAAAGGCAGCAGTGGTGTAATTGTTTTAATCTGCACCTTGATAAGGGCTCTGCAACCATCTTTGATCTCTAACCGCACCACTTCATGTCCATCCCTGCTAGCCGGCTAGCACTTCTGCTGGTGAGACTCACCCATTGATGACATGATGTCCGGAGCGTTCTGTACAGCCCATGCACTGTGTTAAAGCGCATAGAGTTTAACTATATAAAGCAGTCAACAACTTTCTGCAGAGTTATTTGCTACAAACCTTCAAACTTCATCTGAACTTCAGATTAGCCGTCAGATTAGCAGTGTTTATAGTGCTTTATGGAACAGGTTTCCATGGCTAAGCAGCTGCATCCAAACTCTAAATCACCAAGTGGGATGCCCTCCGGTTTTAGATGTTTCTGGGGAAATGACACTTCACTGACTGTGAAGTGTAATGTTAGTGCGAAGGGGATTATGGTGTGATGCTGTTTTTCAGCAGCTGTGCTCAGCCTCTTGCAGCCAGTGAAAAGTACACATGATGGTCAGGACACAAAAGCATTCTGGACAACTTCATGCTCCCCACCTTGGGATATCGTGATCGATTTCAAAATTGATTTGTGAGTGCTAACTAGTATTGACTTAGATTTAAAAAAAAAATAGTAGTAAGAAAAATTAAGTCGTTTCAGGATCGTACTCTATAATATCATGTCCTGAAATTTGAAAAATATTATAATATAGATCCTCAGTATTACAGTTATTGATTTGTAATTTGCCTTGAAGGATGCCAGCTTGAGGAATACCAGTTCTGACCTAGCATGATCCCAATGAATGAATTTGTAATTTACTAAAAGAACCATAAATTTAATTATGTGCATGATTTTCGAAAAAACAAACAAACAAACAAACAAAATAAAAAACAATTGCAGCACTTATGAATTTACCAGTTATTAGTAACTTAGTGGTGCATATTAAAAGGTACCGAATAAACGTTTGACTATCTTCTAAAGTTTATCTAGTAAGAACTTTTCCTTTTTGAAACAGTTTAAATATCTTTGATTGATTTCAATAACCACTTCCCTAGTAAGGCAGATTTAAAGGGTTCTGCCCCAGTTCAGCCCAGCCAGATTTGTCTCTATTAGCAGATGTTGCATGGCTCTTCCTCGTTTTTCATACTCACCTCGAGGGTTGTGCAAGCCACGCCAAGCTGCGTATTGTGCGGAAGGGATTAGATTGACAACAGACTATAATCATTGACTGGCTCGTGAATTAAGTCAAACTCCAAAAAAAAACATTTCAACAATCGCTGTTTACCGGCAGACAGGCCATCTTCTATCAGACAGCTGAGCGCAGCGGTGCAGAGAAGCAAAACTTGCGAGTCCCAACTATTTAAAGTCCATCATTACACTGAGAGAATTTTTAAATGTAGAAAACAATAAAAAATATTGTCTATCTGGAAGTGGTCTTCGAAGCAAATTTACCAGTGAATCAAAACGACTGTTCTGCCAGTTGTCTTGGTGGTAGGGAGAGGCCAGTGAGAGGCCAACTGTGTGGCCGCAAGAACCTGTGTACTGGCTTTGGAGTTTGGCTCAGAGGAACCCTCACCAGAGTTTGTAAGGAACCTAGACAGGATCTTGAGAGCCCTCCTCAGAGGAGGCGGGTAGTGGACTCGGAGGAGACAAAAAGTGAATTCTGGTTCTCGGAGGAGACACGCAGGCTCAGGCAGAGTGAAGGCATCTGGGACCAAACCCTCCAGAGAGGGATGCGAGAGTGAGACTGCTGGGGCCGCTGGAGCTGAGGCTTGGGCTAGAGGCCTGCCAGGAAAAAGTCTGGCTCAGAGACTGAATGCTTGGTGAAAACATTCAGGTAGATGGTGTCATAGTTGGTGTGTGTTCAAATAGTACCAGAGCAGAGGCAGGTGCATGATGGAGATTTTATACAGTGATGTAACTGAACATGCAAGAGAAACATGTACCAGGGCCACAGCAACAGTGGGATCCAGCAGAGAAACAAAGAAACCAAGAAGTTTAGATATTGTGGTGATGCGTTTGTGCCTTGAAAACAGGTAAATACAATCTACAGCATGATTGCCAGCTGATTTGGGAGCAGTTTCTAGGAACTGAAGCGATTCGATCAATGACATCACAGAGACATGAAATAACTAGCAGAACAACGAACACTAACAGTGTATTCACACCAGGAAACTCTTTTGGTCGGCTTGTTTGTTCCCGACCAAATGCAACATTTTTTCTTTGTTGTTCGTTTGGTGCAGCTTGCTTTCAGATTGTTCTTTTTTGCAAGCAGACAGTAATTTGGAAACAAAGTCATGTGAATCATAATCTTTGCTCCTAATGGGACAGAAATAATGGGGATGGGGCTCATTTTTTTCATAAAGACAAGCAACCCTGTCTCGTGAAGTCTTGAAAGACATATATTTTTATGTATTTTGTACAGACTGATGGCGGTCTGTATTCATACAAGAGGTGAACCACACCACAGTTAATTTGGAAACAGACGGAGACCACCTTTAAAAGTGGATCTAAGTCTGGTTGCTCGGTGTGCACCAGGTTTCTCTTGAGTGTATTCACACATGCATGATAGGTCCGTTTGAAGCAGACCAGTGTCTGGTGAGTCCTACTTATAAATTACAGAAATGGCAGAAGTAGTTCACAAAGTCAACGACAGTAGTCGCTACTCAAGCTTTTTTCTATCCAACTTCACTGACTTTCTTAGGAAACGTGAGATAAAAAAAAACATTAATCTAATCAGAAATCTGAAAGGGAGAGTGATAAAGATTTGACAGTCGTGATTCTTCATTTCAGTCTTTTAAAATTGCATTTCTTAATCCAAATGAATCTCCAAAAATGTCTGATATTCCCTTGAATTCCTCAAGCTGTTTCTTAACCCACTTTCCCCCCTAACTTACTCAATCTCTTGCTTACTCTCCTCACACACTTTGATGACTTGCACTTTGTTCTTCCATCTCCACATGCGCCACATGTTTAAAGGACTCGAGTGCATGGAGGGGGTTCATGGGTGTGATGTGATGCGAGGGAATGTCACATGCGCAGTTACTCAGAGACAAAAGAGAAAGCCTTTTTCTGTGATCAAGGGGTTTATAGCTGTTGTCTCTTTTCACAGCATGAGATCCACTCAGCTCATCTGCCATTTGTGAATAACCGATAAGACAAAGTGAAAAAGCACAGGCTTGATGGTGCAGTGGAGTGAATTTTGATAAAAGGACATAGGACTTACTTTCTAAATGTCAACCATGCTAAATCAGATTCAGCACATTATTTTTTTTTATATTAGTTTACAGATAGAAAATCTTATCCAGATGAAAGACTTAAAGCAGAGTTGCCATGGATGTGTGTGGACTTAAGTAAACAAATTAAGTTTGACTTTGAGGAAGGATGAGCTCTCTTAAGGGGCTCAAACTAAAGATGAGAGGGGGCAGAGTTGAGAATCTTCAGCTAGAGGCTATATGGAGAGAGAGGAATGTTTCATGACTTGTTGCAGACACTCAAAAATGTTTGGCAAAAGAATGCAGATTGCATTTTTGATAACACTCCATTCGCATTTAATTGGCAAGGACATGTTTGGCTTCAAATGTGGCTCTACATGGATTTGCTAGCGTATGACAATGCCATTCCTAGTTGTAATGCTTTTAGATGTTTGGACTGAGATGTAGAGGTTGTAGTTCAGGCAGCACAGATAAGACAAGGAAATTGTGATTTCTGGTATTTGATTACATTTCTAAATACATTTCAGCTGTCCTTTAAGAGTCCCAGGTAAAGAAATAAACAACAAAAATCTGAATGTCCATGATGTTGCCACTACAATGTGTCAGAGAAGGGATGGGGTATTTGGGTGTTAGTTTTCCTCCACATACGTTTTACAATGTTTTGCATAAGGCGTAAAAGTTTATCTTTGTCCAATCTGATCCGTCAATCTGTCCCTTACATATTTTGAGATAACTTTTAAATGGGACTTTTTCAGTGTCTCACTTATTGCCATACTTCCATAAAGGACCTATACGGAGCGTGTGGCTTTCATCTATTGGAAAATAATCCTGCAGATTACTTTCTGCTAGAGGCTATATGGAGACTATTTTCCTTTTCCTTCACAACTATATGTCACCTTGTATTAGATGACCACATATAAATCCCAATAAAATACATAAATGGTGGTTGCAACTTGACTAATTCTAAAGAAAATAAGAATAGCTCATACACTAACAATAAACAGAAAGTTTACAAAACAATTTTTTTTTCCTGGTTTGTGCTTGACGAACTTGACTCGCCCAATTAAGTCAAGATTTTTATAAATTATTTACTTAATACAGCCACCGTTATGTTTAGCAAACAGAAGAGGAAGTGAGTTGCATTTTTTTTTTTTTTGCATTAATTTATTTTTCTAATCTCAAATTTATTTTATTTTAACTACGAATGAGGAATTTAGATATAATTGATCATCTGTCCAAATGTAACATAGACAATAAAGTCAAATTTCATGAAACTTTTTCTATCCTACGTTGATTGTCTGGAGTTCTTTCTTGGAGCTGAGTAGGTTTTATTTGATTAGCACATGTCCATGGTTTGACATGACAGAGTTCACTTTGATTAGTGTCTTTATTCAGAGAAACAAAACAAACAAAAAAAAAAAAAAATGTTTTTGTTAATACTTTCGAAGTCCAATTTGTTTCAGCCCCTGGCATTTTTCTCAGTTCACAGTAGGATTGTGGTTCTTGAAAGTGCAAACATATTTCCATATGTTTGATGGTTTCACATAAAACTTGCATAAAAAAAAGAAACGGAAAAAACTTGGCAGTTGCATTTGCACTGCTTTTATCGAGTTCCTTAATGCTGTTTATATCCTGCTTTCTAGTCCAGCTAGCTATTCCAAGCACTTTAACGCTACATGTCACATCCACCCATTACCACACTGGCTGATTCACAACATGACATGGAGTCCATTGCCTAAGGACACATCAGTATGCTGTGGGAAAACCTGGAATCAAACTGACAACCGTAGACAGAATTTCACAATCCTAGACGCTATCATGGCATCAGTTATTTCTGCCTGCACTTCGAGAGACATGGAGGAAACTTTTAAATATGATTCTTGTGTGATCTACCAACAGAAATTCAATTAAACTGTCCAAAATTGAGGCATGTTAGATACTAAAGTATTTCAAATGTGAAAATGTTTGGATAGCACTGAATCAACTGGTGCAATTTGTGTTCTGGTTACTATAAAGTACTGAACACAAGTACCTGACAGACCATAATTTGCAGCATGTTAAAGTCGAGCTGAGCACCATTTGCTTCAAAAGAAAATAATCGTGTTTGTAGTTTTTATGACAACTTGACTGTTGTTACTTTTATGTTCATCCAAATCTGCTTTCAACACAATCAAAAAGGAGTAAATACTGTATATATATTTTTCCTCTTCATGGTGCTAATCTCGTTTGAAGATACTTCTTTCAGACAGCAGGGGCGACTCGGCAAGCCGTACATGTAGCTTTAATGGAACTGATTGTGAATTTAGGACAAGTGTGCCATCCTTTGTCAGAGTCAATGCATGCGAGACAAGAGCAGACATGCAAGTTTCACTGTTCATGTCTGCTCTTGTCTTTCCCTTTGGGATTAATGCAGTATTTTTGAACTGAATCGGAATTGCCAAACCTGAGTATCAGCAAGATTAAGGATAATAAACAAGGTTTGACTTCAGGTTGTTTTTGTAGAGTCAGCCTCAGTTTCACTGTACACAGTGGAAAAGCTCCAGTGGGAGTTCAGTAGTGCATCTACTTTCTCTGAAGTGTGAGATCCCTAAACATAACCTGGGAGCATTCGAGTATTCAGTCTTAGCGAGTGTCTCGCCTTGCGGTTTTCCAGCATGCCGCTGTGGCATTTCAGAAGCTGGTTAAGCTTTTAAACTGTAGGATACCCAGACTATGGCGCTTCCATAAATAGGCACATGGAAAACAATATATTGTTAGTTTGTGGTTGTTCTATTGGGAAGATATGCTGGGATTCAACTTTTTGTAAAAACAGTGTTTACAAACATGACCGGCAACAGATTCAACTTTGTGAAAAATGAGGTCATCATTACAATTTAAATAATGAAAAAAGGAACCTGGAAACGCCTAAAAATACACATGTTGAAAATGTCTTGCATGAGGCAAATATCTCTGGTGTCTTCATCTCTGCAGTATGATTTCCACATTTAAAACATTTGTGGCTTAATTTTAGACTTAATATTTGTTTCCATATGATTTTACACTGTAATGTCCAGAGTTGAATCACATTTTTCCCAGGGGGCATCACAACATAATTGAAAATCATAGTATGTAGTCACATGAACCGGTGTGTTTCACATGTGACTACACACCATAATTTTCACATCTAAAACACATTTCTTATGTTATTATACACTGATTTCTAAATTTGGTAAGACACTGATCTCACGGGAGGCATTCAGAAATGTTTCCCGGCCATTTTCCCAATGCGCAGATCACACTGATAAATTTCAATTTGGAAGCTTTTATCACATGTGCTGCACATATGATTGCACGGTAATTACTACTACGTTTTCCACATGTGGCGCATGTGTTTCGGATGTTATTTCATAGTATAATTTAAAATATGTGAAAAATTGGAAACCATGCCAGAGGTGAAATGTATTCAATTTAGCATTTATCGCTCCACCAGTGATTTTTTATTATTTTTTTTATTAAAAAAATTAATAAATACACAGTACAGTTGCCACATTTAAAACATCTGTTTACGAGAAGAAAATGTGGAAAACCGTCCAAATGAGTTTAGCCCTCCTCCATTTTTTATTTTTTTTTTTAGATCTTTATTTTAAAATAATATAATGGCAGACGGTCAAAGGAGAAGGCTTATGTCCCAATGTATACTTTCCTGTTGAAATAGATGTGTTGGGAGAAATATTTATTGTCTAGAAAATTGCAGTGTCAAAAAGTATGATCTTCAATTTAAAGAATTGTTTGCAGCCCCTGTTTTGTAATTTACATAGTTTCATCAAAGCGTGCTGAAGAAGGATCATGTTTATACATATCTTAGATCCTCTTTTGTATGGCAAGAATTGACTCAAATCCTCATAATCCCAGGGCTATCATTTCTAATAGCTATGGCTCAGAGGAAAAATGAGTTTTCTGGTATCTGGGGTTATTGAGTTTGATTCCAATTACCTCCAAAACCTATCAGTGGTGTGTGGCAAGGCTCTAAAATGCCACCCATCCGCATACGAGTATATGGACGTTTGAGTGTGGATATGGTGAACGAGTTACGATGGTTTAAAGTGGTTTAAGTAGTTGTCTGAAATACCTTATGATGTTATAAGCGGTTGATTTTATTTAATGGGCTTCACATGGGAGTTTACGTGTGTATTCCATTTACTATTGATTCATTCATGTCATGTGTAAAGTAATGAGTTCTTTCTGTAAGGGTAACTTCAAATATTTTAAATATAAATGAGAGTTTTTTTTGGGTTTTTTTTTTCCCCCCCATGGTGGGATAATACTTTGAGCTGTGCTTCCAGGCCTCTTTTGTCTTTCATACATTTTATGTAGCATGTGGGGAAACAAATAGATAAACAATAGATAAACGATAATAAAAAATAAATATATATATATATATATATATATATATATATATATATATATATATATATTGACTGGG